>LPNX010408716.1:177504-216109 GCA_001517045.1 Pseudotsuga menziesii | reverse complement strand
TCTTGCTCCTCTCGCTCCAAGAGACCTACAAAACAAGTTATACCTTCCTCAAACCATTATGACCACATATAAGACAATGATAATCAAATAAACATGAACTAATGATTTGAATCACATCATCATATGATCAGAAACAGAGATTCAATCACACATTGAACAATGATTTGGGAAGAAGAAGGACATCACATCTTTATTAATCTTGAAAACAAGTACAAGTATACCTTCTCTTCAAGTTTGGCACCTCACGAAACCTTGATCTAGTTCTGCTGCTTCTCTTCTCCAAAGAACTCAGCCTCCAAGCTCTGCAACACAAGGGAAGACCTCCAGGGCAAAGGTGTAGGCAAAGAGAGTCCCGATTCCTCCAGCATAACAATGCAGAAATTCCAAGTCCCCATTCATGAACCTCCCTACCTCTATTTATATGATGAAGAAGAGTTAGGGGCGAAGCCAAAGTGGTTACAAGTGAAAGAGTCAGTTGTATAACTACCCAAACTAACTCAAAAGGCGTGTTTTTATGTTTTAATGTTGAGAAACAGATACGCAGGTCTGTAGTAGAGCAACCTGCGTATGATACGTGATTTAGTATGAAGGAAACCCGTGCATATATGCATACGTGACTTGTTAAACACGAGACTCGCGTATGATACGCGACTATGCCTTAAGGAGAGTCGCGTATACACAAAAAAAACACATTTTAAGGGTATTTTTGGACATTTTTAGACTTTGGTGTCTTTTGGAAAGTTTAGCTAACTGAAGTACCTTTCCAACGGTGTAGAAATGAGGTCAAACAGAGTTACAGAACTCAAGATATGGGTCCTCCAAGATAGGTGTTTTTTTCAGTGACTTTCAGTGACTTTCATGAAGTGCCGACATGCGACGAAATCGTGGGAAAGTGGTCACAGGCAGAGATGTGTCATTTTGAGCTATAACACATCTATCCTAAGCAAATCCTACCAAGGAGCTATGTACCCTAGGTACATCCTTCCGAGAATTATGTACCCCACATACATACTTCCAAGGAGCTATGTATCCCAAACACATCCTTCTAAGAAGCTATGTACCCCAAGGGCATACTTTCATCATCTAACCTGTGTTACATACAAGCATGTAGTTCACATGAGATGCCATTATTTCAATCATATATTTTCAAATCTATTTCATGCATAAATAAATTTCTAAATATCAAATGATTAATAACATTGAGAGTCAAATCAAAATATGGATTCACAATTCTGTTTCCTATAGAAAATCAGATTTTGGCAACCATGAGGCCATCCTCATATTGTTTGACTTTTACAAGTGGGATCAATTATACCCTACTTACACATGTTTCTCAAAACCTAGAGATCCACATACAATTTGTCATCTTGGCACCATTTTAGATCAGCCAAAAAGTCAAGAGCATTCAATAGGAAAATTTGAAATTTGAAATGTAAAATCTATTCTATTCAGAGGTTAGATTTCAGTCATGAGATCCTTCTCATAGCATTTTTCCTTTGCACATTGTAGATTCCTTCATTGTTTTCATTGGGTGCAACCATACTTCTCTGTTCAATTCATTCTACCTGCAGTCTTCAAGAAGTTTTGATAGGATTGTACATACATACGAGGGTCATCTCCTCATGGAAATATGAGTTTGCATGCATTCCTTCTCAACCTATACATATACTCAACTTTACTTGCAGGATATAATTCAGTGAACCTCCAGTAATATCCTGCAAGCCCCATAAAATATCTCACATATGTCACTTTTCTCAACATTGTATATAGCTTATGCTCCCTTAGTAAGTTCAATGTCAGTCTCAAATGTTCTTCATGCTCTTCCTCATTCTTAGAATGAGTAAGAATGTCACCAAGGAAAGAAAGAAAAAACTTGTCAAGGTGTTGAAGAAACTATTCATAAGGAAGATGAATGTAGATGGTGCATCTCTGGGACCAAAGGGTACCACTACAAGCTCATATTGTACATACCTTATTCTGAAGGTTGCCTTATGAATGTATTCATCCTTGATTCTTACCTGATGGTAACCATAACTCAAATCACCTCTGAAAAATACCCTTACTCCTCCCATTTGATTGAAAGGGTCATCGATCCTAGGAAAATGATATTTCTTCTTCTCAATGACTTTTTTCAATGGCATGTGATCAATACACAATCAGAGTGTACCATCTTTCTTCTTCACAAACAGACTCTGGTGCTCCCCAAGGAGACACACTAGGAATGATATACTTCTTTTCCAACAACTCTTGCAGTTGCATATTCAACTCTATCAATTCTGGTGTACTCATCTTGTAGGGTGTCTTACACACTGGTGCTACTCTTGGCACAAGTTCAATTTTGAAATCAATATCCCTCTTTAGAGGAAGTCCTGGAATCCCATAAAAAAAAACATCCCTGAATTCCTGTAAGACATGAAAGTCCTCCAACCCAAGATTTCATTCTCTGTTGCCTCCCAAACATGGGTTGCATACAATACACCACCTTTCCCACATAACTTCTTCAGTTTCATTGCTGAAGCCTGCCTAATAGAGATCCCTTTTGGAATACCTCCTACAACCCTTATGTTTCCTTCTTCATCTATGCACTCACAAGTCTTGATGTAACATTCAAGCTTTACTCTCTGTTCTTCCAACCAATCCATTCCAATGAGAATTTCATAGGAACCAAGTGGTAGAACATTAAGATTTGCATAAGTGAGTATCCCATCCATATCCAATGGATATCTCCCTACCACCTCATGGAATTTTCTCTTGGTTCTAGTGGCTAGTTGGACTAACCATGATTTTCTATGCTTTGATTTCTTCAAAGAGCACATCTCAACAAGTCTAGGGGTGATATAGTTGTGACTGAATCCAAGGTCAATCAAAACAGAAATAGTCTGCTCAACAATATCACCCTCAACTTCTGCCACAACTGATTTATGATCTGCCTAGTTGTCTTATAACGCTGCACAAATTCTAGGAACGGTCCTTATTTCCTAACCCATAGTTTCTTCTCCTTGGGTGTTGTGGACTTGACTTTCATTCCCACTCTGATGTGGACAGTACTTAATTAGATGGTCTCCTCCACATCGCTAACATTTGAGTGGATTCCTTGGATTTTACACCATCACTATGGATTTCTTAATCACAGCTTGTGATGGATGCCTTTCTTGATTTTGGAAGTGAGAAGGTTTGAAACCTTTCTTCCTTACGTCAAGCTTCACATTATTTTGGCGGGAATTTCTTCTAATCCCCTTTGTATTTGTTTTCATATGCCCATATTTTATCTTCCTTTAGAGGTCTTTCAAACTCTGTAACATGGTTGTAGTCAACTGATTTTACTTTTTGATAGCCTTGATCATCCTTTCTTTTTCCTCTCTACAACTCTACAACTCCACCCCTAGGATCCTTATGGTAAATTCAACATATGGGGAAGTCTCTTGGTTTCTCTTCCCATCAAATTATGTTTCATTATTCTTAACCTAAATATCTTCCCCCATAGCATATGCCTCGAGCTCGTAGGGAGATTGAGCATCACTCATGATGTTAATCTTCTTGGTGATGATCTTCTTTGTCGGACTAAGACCAACTTTTCAATCTACACTATGACTTTGCAAAACTGTGTTCAGGAACACCATTGTTATTTGCATGAAATTTTTTTTTTAGAATTTTCATAAGTTACTTACCAACTAATGCAGGTGTGGGTGGTTGAGATCATGGTAGAACCACATCTATGGCCATGATGAATTTTGCACATAAAAAGAGTGAGGAGGATAATGCCACTCAGTTGCGAAATTAGAAACTTAACCACCCCAAAGGAGATTATGATCAACGAACGAGTTTGATCCTCCAACATATCAATGGTTGGCAATGATTTTGTTGGGTGAAATAGCGCAGAAAAAGAAAACCTTGATGGGCATGATGGTTTATGAAATCCGCCTTAATATATTTGAGATCCACCGTTGATCTAGATCCAATGGTTATCACTTCATTTCACTGGATAACTAGCAAGTGTGTTAATAGTAGACGATGGGCACAAAATATTTTATGAAATTGAGTTCAATATCGATTTGAAGTCCGCTCTTTACCAAGCGGCCAAGGGAATTTAGCCAGGTTGGTGAAATTTAGTAGAACCGCTAAAATAGTACTCTGTCTTGCTACAATTTCCTCTTCTACAACTGATTACCTTGGCCCATTTAGGCCCAATATTGCAACCAATAGCTCTAATAAACCACAATCAAGGTGTTCATTTCTTATTTTAACTACTCAAGTTGGCCCATTTAGGCCCAGTGCTGCAACTAGCAACTGTTATACCAATCTGTAACATCCCCATACCCCATAATGAGGATAAAATAAAATTTTTTCTTTAAGAACTTTTGTCTCATTTCTAACACAGGGAATGGGTGTTGAAAAAATCTTCAACCTTCATTCTTAGGCTTATAAACCACTATAGTAGTTGTTCCTCTCTTCACAGATCCCTTCTGTGACTGAAAACACCTTTTTATGCACTGGACCTATCCTTCCTCCCATATTCTACAGTGCGGAACTCGGAATTTGGAACACAAACATGATGGAAACATTAAAATTCTACCCTTCCACCTTTCCTCCTTCCATCGAGAACTCATAAATTAAAGAACCAACTTTAGACAGAAACCTTAGGCCAATTTTCTTCCTTCCACCCCCGAAAGTCAGAAGTTCGAAGAACAACTTTTGATTGATTCATTTAATCAACCCTTCGCCTCCTGTCTTCTACCCTTTCACCTTCCGCCTTCAGAACTCAGAAGTCAAAAACATAACCTTTTGACAAAATTACTCAACCACATTCCATCTTCTTCCTTCCTCCTGGAGCTCGTAAGTCAGAAATACAACCTTTGACCTTAACCTTTTCCCACTTTCTGCCTCCCACCTTCCGCCTTCCGTAGGCGGATCCTGCAGTGCAGAAACACACTTTTAACTCATAATTTTTTGCTATTTCTACTTCCATATTTCCACCTTCTGTACTACAGACTTCGGAATTCAAAAACTCCAACAAACGACGAAATCCTTTCCATGGTTCCTCCTTCCACATTTCTCCTTTCTTCCCTCTAGTGTGGAACTCGGGAATCAGAACTTAACCTTTCGCTTAGAAATTTTCTGCACTCTTCTGCTTCTGCCTTCTGCTTTCTGTAGGAAGATCCCAGGGTGCAGAAAATCCACACTCTACCTTATTCAACTACTCATTCTATTTTCTTCCTTCCACCTTCCCATGAGGATTTCCAAGGGAGAAAATGCTAAGTCAGAAGCATTCTGAATCTGTAATAGGATTCCATTATTTATGAACTTAGGAAAAAATGCATAAAACATACGAGGAAAAAATATATGCAAATATCATTCATCAACATTAAATCCACTGAAATACTTAACAATCATTCATCATATTCATAAACATTCTACATAATCTATATTCATTCATAAGAAAATACATTGCAGAAATAACATAGTAGAGAATACTTATCTTGATGATGGAGTCATCCCGCAACTATCTATGTCGTTGCAACTTTACAGCCAACCATAGGCTAGTGTGTTCATTAATCTCTCAACATCACTGCCACCCCCGAGCTGGCCATGATTTCCATAGGGAACTAGGGAACCGTAGGCTCACACATAGCCAAAACATATCAAAGTTCATCCAATCCAAACACAATCGGACTTATCAAGCTGCAGGAATACAATCCAAATACTACTGGGTTTATTAGGACTTACTCAGCGTAGCCATCACATAGTTGGGTTTACCAGGACTTATCCAACCAAACCAACACTCATATTAAGGACCAGCCAAGCCAACTAACAGATGGGTTTCTTGGGCTTAGATAGCCAAGCCAGGATACATCAAAACACACATACAACCATATCATTTCACACACAGTCAAGCCAACAAAAATTTGGATTTCATAGAATGTTCATCCAAGCCAATATACAATTGGGTTTCACAGGATACTAAGGAAAACAAGAAAAATAGATGGGTTTCATAGGCTACATAGCCAGATCATGTTACACATAGTTGGGTTTCACAGGTTGTTCATCCAAGCAAATATACAGTTGGGTTTCATAGGATACTAAGGAAAACAAGCCAAACAGATGGGTTTTAGAGGATACTAAGGAAAATAATCCAAACAAATGGGTTTCACAAGATACACAACCAAGCCACCTCACAGTTGGGTTCCAAAGACTATACACCGCCAATCCAACATTCACAACCACGTACACATCAAAACATAGTCAAACCACCTTCAGTTGGGTTTCTGAAAATGCTAAGGCAATGACTCACACCTGGTTAGTTGATCACCACAACTCAACAACACATACTTCCCTCTGTAACACAGATACAATAGCATTTACTTTCATACCACAATGCCACTTAGACAAACACTCCAGAAAACACTTTTGTGACTCAGAATAATCGAACCACCATACTGCATGTCTCCATAGCAATCATGTGTGAATGAATGATCGGGGATCCTAGAATAATGAATCACAATGGCACTTTGGAACAACAAAACATTTTCCCTGACTGAGGAAAGACATACTAGCATGCATCACATGCTTCCATGTGTCAGAAGCAAGATCATGGCTTCTCATACTGCAGACCTGCTCAGACACACAATTAGACTGCCCTGCCTTTCTCTGCCCAAGTCATTAACTACCTCTGCCAACTTTTGGAAGAAATTGATGATTGAGGACAGAGGACAAAAAAGTAGCTGAGGGTTAATGGGTTCCCCTATTGACATATGGTCACACCCTATTGGCTTAGGGGGTTTTACTAACTCCCCACCCTATCCCTTCTGGAATCATGCCCCCATCTCTTTCACATTGCATTCCCATAATTATTTGTGGTATTTTATTAATTATATATTTACATGATATATCAATATATATATATATATATATATATTGTGCTTGAATTAGCACTATTAACATAGGGATCAACCTTGATCACCTAAAAATAATACCAGATCAATGATAGGGCCTTGGCCTTGATCTTGATGCCTTGATCTAAATAATATATACATCATGTACAATCTTAATACTATGTGGTCAAACTAGGGGTATTACATTCCCATCCCCCTTACAACAACATTGTCCTTGGTGCTTTACATAAATTGAACAAAATGCTACACTAGCACCGCCCTCAGTGCTCTACAAAATTGAACCAAATTGAGGTTCTAATCATATGGCACCCTCCATCTCCCAGGTAGCCTCATTAGGACCATGGTGCTTCCACTACACCTTCACTTGTCCAATGGTATGATATGGAACTCTTCTAATTCCTTGATTGCATGCATCGATCCATACCACCAGGCTCTTTATGGTCTTAGAGAATCCTTCTCCACAACTTGGAACATCTGCAATGTCTCTAGAAACCAACAATACCTATGCTCAAGCCCCAAGCAATGAGTCAATTTTCATGTCATATTTACAAGATTTTTCCAAAATCATAGATGAATCACGTGCACATGTGTATTGGCATAAAATCACAAGAAGTTTCCAAGTAAACCAAATACTTATCTACATAAATATCTTCTTGAACTGAGATCTGACAACCTTGCTTCAGATCCTAACACCTCTTTGGGTGCTCAATGGAAGTTCTGCTCCAGATCCTAACACATCTTTGGGTTCTCAATGGCATCTCTTCTCAAGATCTTAGCACCTCCTCGAAGTTCTCACCAAGCTCAAATGCTTCCTTTCTAGACACCATAATGAATTAATTCACATGTCAAATTCATTCCTATAGGATTCACTCCTGAACAAGATTTCCAAAATCATAGATGAATTGTATGCACATGTGTATTTACATAAAACCAACAATATTGCTAAGTAAATCAAATACTTATCTCTGTAAGCGTATATCAACTGATATTTGGCATCCCTGTTCCAAATCCTAACACCTTTTGGGTGCTCAATGGCAGCTCTGCTTTGGCTTAAGGGCCTAGCACTTCCTCCAAGTGCTCACCAAGATCAAGCGCTTCCTTTTCAGACACCATAATACCTAGGGGTAATTCTCTTCACAGAGCCCCCACTCTCATGACAATCCCCTTATGCGGTGTGAATGGGTGTGGAAAGAAGTCTAACCGAATGTCTTACACCCTGGGCGTCCCCATTGATGCATATCGGTGCCTATCTGTCCAGGGGAAGAAGGTATCTACCCAAGTACATCCTTCCAGAGGAGCCATCTATTCCAAACACATCCTCCCGAGAAGCTTTATACCCCAAGTACATCCTTTTGAGAACTATGTACCCCAAGGGCATACTTTCATCATCTCATCTGCATTACATACAAGCATGCATTTTGATATGTCATTATTTCAATAATATATTTTCAAATCTATTTCATGCATAAATAAATTTCTAAATATCAAATGATCAATAAAATTGATTATCAAATAAAAATGTGGATTCACACTGTCTGTTTCCTACATAAAATTAGAGTTTGGAAACCATGAGGTTATCCTCATATTGTTTGGCTTTTGCAAGTGGTAGCACTTATCCCCTACTTACACATGCTTACGAAAACCTGAACATCCACATACAACATGTCATCTTGACACCATTTTAGATCAACCAAATAGTCAATAGCATTCAATAGGAAAATTTGAATTTTGGAATTTAAAATCTATTATGTTCATAAGTTAGATTTCAGTCATGAGATCCTTCTCATAATGTTTTTCCTTTGCACATGGTAGATTCCTACCTTGTTTTCATTAGGTACAACCATACTGCTCTTTTTAAGTCATTCTACTTGTAGTCTTCAGGAAGTTTTGATAGGATTCTACATACATACAAGGATCATGTCCTCATGGAACTACAAGTTCGCATGTAGGCCTACTCAACCTATACATATACTCAACTTGACCTGCAGGATATCCTTCAGTGAACCTCATGTAATATCTTGCAAGTCCTGTAAAATATCTCACATCTGTCACTTTTCTCAGCTTTTCATACAGCTTATGCTCCCTTAGTAGGTTCAATGTTAGTCTCAAATGTTCTTCATGCTCTTCCTCATTCTTAGAATAAGTAAGAATGTCACCAAGGAAATCAAGAAAAAACTTGTTAAGGTACCTGCTGAAGACACTATTCATAAAGTATATGAATGTAGTTGGTGAATCTGTGGGACCAAATGGTACCACTACAAGATCATAGTTCTCATACCTTATTCTGAAGGATGTCTTATGAATGTCTTCATCCTTGATTCTTTCCTAATGGTAACCAGAACTCAAGTTACCCTTGGGAAATACCCTTGCTCCTCTCATTTAATTAAAAGGGTCATTGATCCTAGGAAAAGGATAATTGTTCTTCTCAATGACATTGTTTAGCAGTCTGTTCTCAATATACAACTAGAGTGTACCATCTTTCTTCTTCACAAACATATTTGGTGCTCCCCAAGGAGACATGCTAGGCCTGATATACATATTTTCCAACAACTCTTGCAACTTCATCTTCATCTCTAGCAATTCTTGTGTGCTCATCCTATAGGGTGACTTAGACACTGATGCTGCTCCTAGCACAAGTTCAATTGTGAAATAAATATCCCTCTTTGGAGGAATTCTTGGAATCCCATCAGGAAAAACATCCTTGAATTCCTGCAAGACATGAAATTCCTCCAACCTAGGAGTTCAATATCTGCTTCCTCGTAAACATGGGATGCATATAATATACCACCTTTCCCACATAACTTATTTAGCTTCATTGTTGAAGCCTGCCTAATAGAGATCCCTTTTGGAATGCCTCTTACAACCCTTAAGTTTCCTTCTTCATATATGCACTGAAAATTCTTGCTGTAACAGTCAAGATTTACTCTATGTGCTTCCAACCAATCCATTACAATGAGAATGTCATAAGAACCAAGTGGTAGAACATTCAAATTTGCATAAGTGAATAGCCCATCCATATCCAATGGACATCTCTCTACCAACTCACTGACTTTTCACTTGGTTCTAGTGGCTAGTTGGTCTAACCATGATTTTCTATGCTTTGATTTCTTCAAAGTGCACATCTCAACAAATCTAGGGGTGATATAGCTATGAGTGGATCTAGGGTCAACCAAAATAGAAACAATCTTCTCAACAATATCACCCTCAACTTCCAACACAGTTGATTGATGATCTGCCTGGCGGTCCCCTAACACTGCACAAATTCTAAGAATGGTCCTTGCTTCTTGAACCATAGTTTCAACTCCTTGGGTGTTGTGGACTTGACTTTCATTCCCACTCCGATGTGGACAGTACTTAATCAGATGGTCTCCTCCACATCCTCAACATTTAAGTGCTTTCCTTGGATTCCCACCCATCACTCTGGATGGCTTAATCACAGCTTGTGATGGCTGCCTTTGTTGATTTCGGAAGCGAGAAGGTTTGAAACCTTTCTTCCTTGGGTCAAGATTCACATTCTTCTTGCGGGAATTTCACCTACTCCCCTTTGTATTTATTTTTTGATGTCCATATTTTATTTGCCTTTGGAGGTCTTTCAAACTCTATAGCGTGGCTATAGTAAACTGATTTTTATTTTCCATAGCCTTGAACATCCTTTCATTTTCCTCTCTGCAACTCTACAACTCCACCCCCAAGCTCCTTATTGTAGCTGCAACATTTGGAGAATTCTCTTGGTTTCTCTTCCCATCAAATTGTGTTTCAGTATTCTTAACCTGAATATAGTCCCCCATATCATCTTCCTCAAGCTTGTAAAGATCTTGAGCATCACTCATGATGTTAATCTTCTTGTTGCTGATATTCTTGGTCGGACCAAGACCAACTTTTCAATATATACTATGACTTTGCAAAAATTTGTTCAAGAACACCATTGTTAGCTGCATCAACTGTTTTCTCAGATTTTTCATAAGTTACATACCGAGTAATGTAGGTGTGGGTGGTCGAGATCATCGTAGAACTAGATCTATGACAACGATTAATTTCACACATAAAGAGATCAAAAAGGATAATGCCACTCATTTGCGAAATTAGAAACTTAACAGCCTTGAAGGATATTATGATCAATAGATGAGGTTGATCCTACAACATATCAACGGTTTTCCTCTAGCAGATCAATGGTTGGTACCGATTTCGCTGGGTGAAATAGCGCGAATGAAGAAAACCTTGACAGGCACAATGCTTTATGAAATCCTCCTTAATTTATTTGAGATCCACCATTGATATAAATCCAATGGTTGTCGGTTAATTTCAATGGCTAACTAGCAAGTGTGTTAAAAGATGATGTTGGGCGCGAAATGATTTTTGAAATTGAGTTCACCGTCAATTTGAAGTCTTCTCTTTACCAAGGGAATTTTTGTATGGTTAGTTAAATTTAGCAGAACTGCTAAAATAGTGCTTTCTCTTGCTGCAGTTTTCTCTTCTGCAACTCATTACCTTGGCCCATTTAGGCCCAATACTACAACCAGCAGCTACGTTAAACCATAATCCAGGTGTTCTTTTCTTATTTTAACTGTTCAACTTGGCCCATTTAGGCCCAGTGTTGCAACTAGCATCTTTGATACCAATCTATATCGTCCTCATACCCCATAATGTGGATAAATTAATTTTTTTTCTTTAAGAACCTTTGTCTCCTTTATAACATGGGGAATGGTTATTAACACACTCTTTAAACTTCATTCTTGGGATTATAAACCACCGTAACAGTCGTTCCACCCTTCACAGATCCCTTCTATGACTGGAAACACCTTTTCTACACTATACCTATCCTTTCCTCCTTCCACCCAGCGAAACTCAAATTTTAGAACACAAACATGAAGGCAACATTAAACTTATTCCCTTCTTCCTTTTCTCCTTTCCTCCTTCCACCCGGAACTTGAAAATTAGAGAACCAACGTTCGATGGAAACCTTAGGCCACTTTTCTTCCTTCCTCCCGTCTTCCTTCCGCCTTTGGAACTCAAAATTTGGAAGAACAACTTTTGACGAATTCATTTCATCGACCTTTCTCTTCCCGTATGCCGCCCTTCTGCCTTTTGCCTTCAGAACTCGCAAGTCAGAATAACAACATTTCAACGGAATCGTTAACGACCTTCCACTTCCCTCTTTCCGCCTTCTACCTTTGAAACTCAAAATTTGGAAACATGACCTTTCTACACAATTACTCAACCACATTCTGTCTCCTGCCTTCCTCTTGGAACTCAGAAGTTGGAAATACAACCTTCGGCCTTAACCTTTTCCCATTTTCTGCCTCCTATCTTTCGCCATCCACAAGCGGATCCTAGAGTGTGGAAACACACTTTTACCTTAGAATTTTCAGCTCTTTCCACTTCTGCCTTTCCACCTTCCATAGTGCAGACTTTAGAATTTAGAAACTCCAACAAATGACAAAATCCTTTCCATGGCTCTGCCTTCTGCATTCCACTTTTCCACCATCTAGTGTGGAACTTGAGAATTAGAACTTAACCTTTTCCTTATAACTTTTATGCACTCTTCTTCTTCCTCCTTCCACCTTCTACAGGCGGATCCCAGGGTGCAGAAAACCCACACTCTGCCTTGTCCTACTGCTCATTCCGCTTTCGGCCTTTTGCCTTCCTAGGTGGATTTCCAAGGGTGGAAACGCTAAGTCAGAATAATTCTAACTCTGTAACAGGATTCCATTCTTTATGAACTTAGGAAAAAATTCATAAAACATACAAGGAAAAAATAGATGCAAATGCACTGGCATTCACCAATAGTAACTCTACTGAAATACTTAACAAGCATTCATCATATTCATATGAATTCTACATAAATAGTATATTCATTCATAATCAAATACATTGCAAAAGATACTTATCTTGATGATGGATTTATCACACAACTAGCTATGTCACTGCAACGTTCCACCCAACCATAGGGCAATGTGTTCATTAATATCTCAACACCACTGTCACCCTCGAGCTGGAAATGATTTCCACAAGGAACTAGGGAATCACAGGCTCACACATAGCCAAAAAATATCAAATTCAGCCAATCCAAACACAATTGGGCTTATCAGGCTGTGGGCATACAAGTCAAATACTACTAGGTTTATCAGGACTTACTCATCCTAGTTGTTGGGTCATGAAATTGCCCCTTTTTTCCATACTTTGTCCCAACCTTTTACTCTAGTTTTACCCCTGTTTTGCAAGTGAACCTTTATCCTTTCCATAATAACTAGCATAAAGACCTCAGGTAAGGAATTGCTATTTATTATTTCATTTTATGATTGGTTTTATTTATGATAGTGGATTTTACCTATCGTTGTGCTGACCTGTCTATGCTTCGAAAGAAAGACTCAGATTCACAGGTGGTACAACTGCAACAGCTTGTTATTTCTAGGTGGCGCAACTACAATAGTTTGTTCTATCTAGAAGATGGTCTCGCTTTGTTAGATTTTTATCATTCAAGCTATAATTATCTTATGATCTTTAACTGAGAGAATAACAAGCACAACAATAAAACACAAGAGAAAATAGACACAAAGATTTTCCTCGGGGAAACCATAAAGGAGGAAACCCTGCAACTTCCTCAGAGATAGAATCAACACCAAAAGTAAAACCCAAAATAGTAAGATGATCTCCCGATAGCAGTAGTCTCTCTCTCTGATCCCAGCTTCTTCTCTCTCACTCATGCGCCCCAGTGAATGAGTGAGTGTGTAATAAAGAGAGAGACTCACTCTCTATTTATATTCTTTTGTTCACTTAATGTCCACTTAAACATGTCGGCCCCACTTAACAATTACTTACTAGGGCTGACATCTCTAGGAGAGTCTAATAACCTTAGTGCCCCACAACTGTGGGGACTTTTCCCTTCGATCAACAAGGAGGGTTAACCTTGACACAATTGTGGGGACTATTGCCCCGACTTACAATGGAGGGTTAACCTCAATGACTTTACATGACTTGTTTACATTATTGAATCTCCCGAGCGAAACATCGAGGTATGACATGACTCAATTACATTATAGATACTTCCTGGAATAAAAATCAGGGTACAATACATAATATATACAGGTGAATACATTTTGAAGTTACAAATACATAAAAACTCCCTCTTAACTACGACGGTATTCTCTCAACACAATTTATCAGCACAAGTCTTCTTCTCTGTATATCTGGGTCATCATTGAGTTCTCATCATCTTCATATTCAAGTCATCTTCATCTGGATCATCATCACTGGATCTGGATCATCACTCGATCTTGATCATCACTGCTGGATCATCACTGGTCATCATCATGGGTGCTATCTCTTGATTCTTCTCGTCATAGGAAGTTCTACAGAGCCAACTCTTTTTCATGCTGGTGGTAGGCCTAGCCTCCAAGTAGGTCTTCTTCTTCTTCAACACTTATGTCTTACCATGGGAGGAACACATCCTATCAACCATGTAAGAAAGGCACATCAATTATATCTTACCATGGTAGGAACGCATCCTATGAACCATGTAAGAAAGGCTCAGCACTTACATCTTACCATGGGAGGAACACATCCTATCAACCATGTAAGAAATTCACAACACTTATATCTTACCATGGTAGGAACACATCCTATCAACCATGTAAGAAAGGCTCTCAACCCCAGGATAAGTGTCAGTCCCAGACTGGACCAAATTCCTGGTAATTGACCAGGTGCCTCCATTATCCCAAAGAATGGCATCTCAACACTTAAGCTAAGCTTCAGTCCCAATCTGAAATTCCTGGTAACTGACCAGGTGCCTCCATTCTGCCATAGAATGGCATCTCAGCACTTAAGCTGAGCTTCAGTATCAGACTGAAATTCTTGGTAAATGACTAGGTTCCTCCATTATTCCAGAGAATGGAATCTCAACACTTAAGTTGAGCTTCAGTCCTAGAATGAAATTCCTGGTAATTGACTAGGTTCCTCCATTCTCCCAGAGAATGGCATCTAAATACTTAAGCTGATCTTCAGTCCCATACTGAAATTCCTGGTAACTGACCAGGTTCCTCCATTTAGAGAATGGCATTCAATGCTTATATTTGATCATGTGAGAACACATATCACAGTCACCTCAGAATGTATCAGCACTCACATCTGACCATGGAAGGAACCAATCCTCTCACCATGACAGAACGAATCAGCCCTTACATCTTACCATGGAAGGAACCAATCCTCTCACGATGTCAGAATGGCTCATAGACTCATCATTCCCCTTGGAGGGAACCTCGATCTAGAGAACACCAAGCTTCTCCCTGAAGTATTCAAACTTCACTCTGGCCATTTCTAGTATAGAATCACATTAGGGCTGATTACATCCAAGGATAACCTAGGAGCTTCTCTAGGACCTATTACATTTGAGGACAACCTGCAAGACCATTTACGTTTGAGTAACCTACGAGCTTCACCAAGATTTATGCGTAGACAAACTATCTCACTAGATATGCTAGAACTCCCTCTTTTGAGATATCTCGATCTAGATCACATACTAGAGCTTCATTGCCCCCCTCTGCATCATACAAAAATGCAAGTCAGATCAACCAAATCAAATGGTAGTTTTCAAAAGAAACATACTACCTCCAAAATAGCAAGTGGCAACATATTTTGCCCCGACTGTACTCAGTGCCATACTAGACTCCTTCTTGCTAAACCAAGAGATCACACCTAATCTCATACTGAAGTGGCACCTTGAAGTGCTCTTCTTATCAATGGCAATTCCTTCCCAATAAAAATCCACATAACCCTCCAGGTTAATCTTCTGATTCATATTATACTTGAGACCATACTCAATTGTACCCTTCAGGTACCTCACTACATGCTTTGCAACCTTAATGAGTTCCTCTTTTCTGTCAGGAACAAGTCATTGACATATAATAGGAGCATCATTGGTATTTGACCTTCAACCTTGAAGAAAAGGTTGGAATCCTCTCTACTCTTAGTAAATCCTAGAGTCATCTGTAAGCTATCCATCTTGTTGTACCATGTCAAACCTCGAGATCTTCTGCAGTCACTCCCTCTGAAGCAGAGCATCATTCTCCCCCTACCTTTTGTACTTTATGCATTGAAACATTCTATACTGGAGTGACAAGTAGCTTCCTCTACTACTATTATTCTATGTATCCATCTAGGGTCACTGGATACCAAGATCCTCTATCTTGAACCTTTCCAAAAGTTCTTGTTGCACCCATATGTGAGCTTGTCATCCTCTATAGACTTTCATCTTCAACCTTGTAGCAAAGGTTTAGATATTCATCAATCTCCTCATGCATGTGTTATCCCATGGGTGTCTTTTGAGCTCATACAAAACCTTCTTTCATTCGCACACATGATTCTACCTGTCATGTGTCCTAACTTCTGGTGGCTGCAAATGTATCTTTTTAGTCTATGCCTTCTTTTCGTGAGAAGCCTCGTGCTACGAATATTTCCTTGTATCCCACAATCTTTCCATCTACTGCATGATGGAACTACAAACTTCCCTTCACATATCGATACTGCATCCTAGACATCATTCTTCTTGAACTAGTACTCTCCTTCCCTTTCTTTCATAACTAGAATGATCGGCATCAATGATGTCGCTCAATAGTGTCACATAATTGCATTGTGTTTGAGGCCTCTTGAATTCTTTGAAAGTATCATCATCTTCTTCTTTATCTGTCGTCACTTGTTTTTTGGAACAAGTCTCATCCTTCTTTTCTTGTAGGTGATTGTGTACACAATATTTCCTACAAGTCAAATGCATTTGTATGGTTAGAAACATTTCATAAGGAATATTCATAATGGAAAATTCTTGTGCATAAATATTTGATCATGCAACTATTCTAGCCAATACAACATTCATCCATATCTCACGACAACTTTCTAGATGCCTTCCATCTCTACCAGGACAGCATTGAGATTGTGCACTAATCCAATATGTCAGCAAAGAGGTTTCATTCTAGATAAGTAGCAATGGAGAGTTGTATAGCACCATGAGCTACTTACCCATCACATGCATATACTTTCATTAATGCAAACATTCTATCATGCATAATACATCAACTGAATATAAAAAAATGCATAACAATATCATGAAATGACAATTGAATACTTGTCTTTATTTGTTTCGTGGGTAGACTCCTTCTTGAGCATTCAGCTTCATCATCTTCTTCATTCATCATTTCTTATCCAAATGCTAATATGGATAAGAGTTTCTTCAAGAGTTGAGTCCTTTGTATTCCTCATCGCTTGAGGGATATTCTTTGGATGGTGAGAGCTTGATCTTCAGTTGCTCCCATCTTCTCTTCTCTTATTATGAGTTGATTTTCTTCTTCTTCCCAATGTCTGTTGAAAGTAATCACTTCCTTCTGGAACACATTCCTTGAATGAATAAATCTCATGATCCTGGGAGGCCATTCAAGGTGTTTATCACAACTTCTGCATTCTCCACTTCTTCTTCTACTGCTTCAAGTTGTTCTTTGATTTGAGAGACCCTTGTAGAGTATGACTATATGGTCTCTGCATTCTGGATCTTCACATTCTTTAACTGGTTTCTTAAGGTCATCTTTTGATTTATGTTATTTCCTTTAAATATCTTGGTCAAGGAATTAAACATCTCTTTCGGTGTCTTTAGGGAAGACACTTTTTGTATAAGGTGATCCGTGATTGAATCAGCAATGATCTTCTTGGCCTTGACCAAGTTCTTCTGGTGCGAGGCTTTTAGCCTCATCTTCCTCTGGAATTGGAACCTCTCTACTTATGTAGGTGTCCAATTCATTTCATTCAAGAACTAGTGACATCCTATACTTCCATGCTTGGAAGTTGTCAGTCTCACAAAGCTTGTCATCAAGATGATGTGATAGATCACTTTGAAATGAGAACCTCAAATGAAAATAGCAAAATATTAGATCTTATCGATTTGAGGTGTCTGTCCTGGTTCTGGAGCTGGCTAAACTAGGGTTTGTCAGAGAAACCCTAATTTTCAAAAATTGGAATCTTTCAAATCGGATCATATAGAAAGATATATATCTTCAAGGAAATATGTCCAATGTACTCATTTTCAGAAAACATTGGAGGGAATCTCCCAGAACAGGAAGCCCTAGTTTTCCATTTTCTTCTGTAGAAATTCATGATACTGTTTCTAAGGTATCTATGCAATTACTACTCCTATATGTCTGAAACTTCGCACTAAGGTATACTCATCTGTCCCTATTCCAAAACCACAGGTTTCATTAGAATTGGTTTCACAAATTGGGACAGTGAGGGGTTTACCAAGGTGACTTGTTTCAGGACTGTTCAAAATATCGAAGTTGTTAGGACATGCCCGTGTCACTATTTCATCTTCAGGGTTTGAAATATACTACCACATAATGTACAGTATGTGCCATTTTTGGAACATCTTGATAAATTTCATTTGGACCTTCGTAGCCCGAGATATAGCAATTCTCCCTAGGTGTCTTGTTTAAGGATGAATCCTGGAAGAGGATGGAACCTGAACTTGGAGGAATCATATCTCCTAGAATATAGAGAATATGAGGCTGTGACTTGGAAAAAGTGTACACCAGGATTTTATCTTCGACCTATGAAATTTTTCGCCCCTGAGACTTTTGTAATCCCGAGATACATCGAATGTACGAAAACTTATCAGTTTTAGTATTTAGGGTTTTTTCCAGCCTGGGGTCAAACTAGGGTTTGACTTTCCTAGAGTTATACCCAACCAAAAATATTTAACTAGGTCTATAAAATTCAATTTTGATGAGGAGAGAAATCCTATGTCGGGCTCACTCAAAAATTATTCTTCTGTAAAAAGCCCTAATTTCCCGCACCAAAAATTGAAAATGCCCAGAATCAAATTCTGCTTCGACAGAAAGATGCACCCTTCAATGGAGAGTCATCCTAGCATAATTTTGCTGATGGATTGTGGAGAGAGACCAAAAAATTAAGAATCCCTAGCTTCTGCAGCTACACATTGTCTTCTTCTCAGGTTATCTTTGATACCATGTTAGATTTTTATCATTCAATCTATCATTATCTTAGGATCTTTAACTAAGAGAATAACAAGCACAACAATCAAACACAAAAGACAATAGACATAAATATTTTCCTCAGGGAAACCATAAATGAAAAAACCCTGCAAATTCCTCAGAGATAGAATCAACACCAAAAGTAAAACCCAAAACAGTAAGATGATCTTCCGACAGTAGCAGTCTCTCTCTCTGATCCCAACTTCTTCTCTCTCACTCATGTGCCCAAGTGACTAAGTGTGTGTGTAATAAATAGAGACTCACTCTCTATTTATATTCTTTCATTTAATTAATGTCCACTTCAATATGTCAGCCCCACTTAACAATTACTTACTAGGGCCGACATCTCTAGGAGAGTCTAATAACCCTAGTGCCCCACAACTGTGGGGACTTTGCCTTCTGATCAACAAGGAGGGTTAACCTTGACACAATTGTGGGGACTATTGCCTCAACTTACAATGAAGGGTTAACTTTAGTGACTTTACATGACTTTTTTACATTATTGAATCTCCCGATCGAAACATCAGGGTATGACATGACTCAATTACATTATAGTTTCTTCCCAGAATAAACATCGGGGTACAATACATAAGATATAGAAGTGAATACATTCCGAAGTTACAAATACATCAACACGCTTGGCTTCAGCTACTTACTTCGAAGATGCATTTGATGTTAATGCAAAAGGAATCTCGGGTGTGCCTTCATGGTTGCAACTGAACTCTCTGAGAGTCTTATGCAGTTCACTAGGTGTGTCATCTCGTGGAATAGCTCATGCAATTCACTGGGTGATAATTCTCGGTAGTTTCCAGTTGCATCCTTTGTGAGCTTTCAATAGCATCTCTATTTGAAGTTCAGGGCATGCCTTCATACAAAGTTGCTGATAGATTATATATTTTAGTATTTTATGTATGGTTGTGTGGAATTACAGTGTGATGCATTTACATAATTAGTTGCAACTGTATTTAGTTAATGATTGCATCAGTTAATTTTTTTCTGTTTTGGTGTAGGTGGTTTGGTGTAGGTGATTTGGTGTGACAGTCGACTGGGTAGTAATATTTCTTGTTATGCAGAGGTGTGTTAGATGCTGTAATAGAGTCACTCAGCTCCTGTATTGTGTGCGCTATTTATCTTTCTAGATTTTCCTGATTAGACTAGTCCTTTGCTTTGATGAATTTGCTATTTAAGTAATGAGTAGAAAACTTTCTGGTTTGGTAAATTAGACTTTCATTTCCTACAAAATTAATTCGAGGTGGATTCTTATTTAGATTATAAATTTTCAGATTAGTGTGATAGGAAATATAAGTTCTTTTGAATTCCTAGATGGGTAATGTTATTTTGGTTTCTTACATGGAATTGAGTTGGTTGAGCAATAATTAGAAATGAGTGACTTTCATTTTATTTATCAACTACTAAACATTTTTATGCATATACTTTGCTAATTTCCTTTGAAATAATAGAATTCCTTGGGTTGACAATTAAATATTGAACACTCTTCTTGTTAGGAAATTAATGAGTATATAGAGTGCCCAACATTTTGGCGTTGTTGCCGAGTAAGGTAATTGATAGGCATCATTAGTAGTTGAATTGGTATTTTCTTTAGTAGGTATGATTTTAAGCTTGCATGATTTATAGGTTTCCATGAATACAAGACGAAATCAATTGGATATTCCCAGAACTCCCCAAAGTACTAAATTGGAACGTGGTAGAGGTCGTGGTAGCATCCTAGCCTTAAGAAGAAGGAAATTCATTTATGATTTCATTTCTAGGGCTAATGCTTCTACTGGAACTTGAAATCAAGGACCATCATCTGTCAAAAGAATCCTTGTTTCTCCTAGGCTGGAAGCATCAACTTCAACGGTGGAGAGAATAGTAAGAGCTGCGACAGCATCTGGTGTCCCTGCGGACAAAGATAGGGGAAGCAATGTGGGAATAGGTAAGCCAGAGGTGATTTACCAGATAGATGGATAGGAAGTTACAAAAGAGGAGTGGGTACAATTTTGACAGAATCTTGATGATTATAAGAAACAAAAGCAGGAAGAGGAGGAGTTGAACATGAATAATGAATGTCACCCTGATGATCGAGAGGAAGAAGTGGGGGAGAATCATGATGATAATGGTGACCTCCAGCATGAGGAGACAATTACCACACTCTAGTTCCCCTTTCAGCAACTAGCTGGACATGCCCCCATGAAGAACATTTCACCCTCAGTGCTACCACGTTTTCATGGGAAGGACACAAAAGATCCAAATGAGTTCCTCTTTGAGTTCGACATTCTTTGTCGAATTTATGACTACACCTCCAATGAGAAAAAGATAAAACTCTTTCCTGTAACCTTAAAATACAATGCTCTATGTTGGTTTATGAGCTTGGGAGGCTAGATTGTGACACCGTTGGAGCATATGGAATAGGTGTTTCTTGGGAAATACCAAGAATACTGTAGGACAAAAGACAAAAGAGAAGAATTATTCAAAATGGTGCAAACAGATGAAGAGAGTTTGGGGGATTTTGTGGAAAGGCTTCTGTATAATGTACAAAGGGAAGGAAAAACCACTATTAGAAGGGATGTTCTTAAGATTATTATGCTATGAGGAATACAAGTTGACTATCTAGACATGCTTGACTTGTTAGGAAAGGGATATATCTCCAAGGAATCCTTTGATCACATTGTGGAATTATGTCAAAGGTATTCCAAGGGATCTACCTGAACTAGTACAAAGGATTGAGATGTTTTCTCATGGGAACAGAAGTCAGCTGGTGGAAGAGCTACTAAGGAAGAGATTGGAAATCTCATCGATAATTTCAAAATCGACATGATGAGTTATATCTCTTCACAACTGGATGTTATGAGAGAAAAATAGAAAAAAGTGGCTGAAGATATGGTACTTGGGGTGTTTTTCCCTAAGTGCAAGAAGAAACATCATTTTAAGGAATGTCCACTTGACAAGGAAGAAGTGTGTGGGCTGTGTGAATTGGAGTATGAAACCGAAGCTTGTCCCTCACTTCTAAAAGCCAAAGCAGTCTTTCAGGCATCTGTTGTAGATATGGAACAAGACTATTTTATTTCGTAGAAGAAGCCATGGAAATCACATGTTCCAGGTATGCATTTTGATCCTACCCCTTTCAATTATTGGAATCATTTTAATAATCAATTTCCTCCACCCTAATCACATCCACACACACAGTGGCACCAACCTTCGGAACTGACAACACCATGCCTGAAACCCTGGACTTCATGGGAACCACAACTGAGCCAAAAATCTCCTTGGTCTCCAGGATGGAGAAATCCGTATCTAGGAAACCAGTTTCCTCATAACCAGTTCCCGCATAACCAACCTTCTTATCCGCAGTATTAGTAGCCTCAGCTGCAACTCCCAAATAATTTTGCACCAATGGGAACACTGCTCTATCCTCAATTTCCTACTCAACCAAACCCCAATCCCAACAATAAGGCAGTGCAACAATTCAAGATTTCTACCATGCCATCTTATTCCATTTCCCCTATCCCTTGCAATAATTTACACCTACGATCGAAAAGGGTGGTGGAAACAATAGTCATCGAGGATGTTCCATCCTCTATGACTGATGAAGGAATGAATCCTCCATTTGGAAATTCATTCGGTTCAGTGATCCCCATTATTGAGGACGTCGAAACACCAGATGCACCACCCATTGACACATCTAACCAAATAGCAGCTGAAACACTTGCAGAGACACACACCAAAATGCAACCTACACAGTATTCAAAAGAGCCACTGTATCCTGAACAATTAACCTTGCAAAAGGTCGTGGAACAACCTAGTTTCAACCTACTATGGGAGTTGAAAAACATTTATGTTAATATTACACTATTACAAGACCTGCACGATGGAATTATTTACACAAAAATCATTAGAGACCTGGTTGTGAAGAAACCAGGGATAAAACCAAGAGATACCCCTAGAGTGCATGTGGTAGGACAGTTATCTGAACAAATGATGGAAAATTACCATTGGCCAAATACCTTGATCCAGGTAACCCCATTGTCATGGTTTGTATTGGGAAGATTCAAATCTCTAATGCTTTTGTCAACCTAGGTGCATGAATAAACGTTATGACCATTGAGACATTAAAATAATTAGGACTTGCTAATCTCAGTCCTATCCCAACTATACTAGAGATGGATGATAGATCCACCATTAAACCAGAATGAGTTGTGGACAATGTTGTGGTCTCTATTGATTCATGGGAGTACCCTGTAGACTTCATTGTGTTACAACCGAAGTGAGAGTTGGGGGGACACCCATTTATTTTGGGGAGACCATGGTTGGCCACAGCAGATCCATACATCAGCTGTAGGTCAGGATCTATGACAATTTATGATGGAAATACCATTAAGAATCTGACTCTATATCCTCCAGCTAAAACAAGCATAGATGCTGAAAAATTCGTTGTGGATGGACTTGGAGAAAGAAGAATATATTCAGCATTTGTTAACAATTGGGAAAGCTTTGACTTTTAATATAGAAACAAAAGATTATACCATCTATAACTTCATTATAGATCCCACATCTATCACCAAGAGAGTCTATTAAATTTTGGATAACACAATGGAGGAACAAGAACAGGAAAAACTCACAGAGGAAACCTTAGTTAGTAGTACCAAGCTAATTCTAGTAATTGATAAGTCTAAAAGTGTTCCAGTAGAAGTTGACTTAGGGAAGACACTGTTGATGTATTTGTAACTTCAGAATGTATTCACTTGTATATCTTATGTATTGTATCCCAATGTTTATTCCGAGAAGTGTCTATAATGTATTTGACTCATGTCATGCCCCAATGTTCCTATCGGAAGATTCAATAATGTAAAAAAGTCATGTAAAGTCATTGTGGGTAACCCTCCTATTGATCAAGGATTAAAGACCCCGCAGTTGTGGGGCCCTAGGGTTATTAGAATCTCCTAGAGAAATCGACCCTAGTGAGTTATTTTCAAGTCAAGAATTAGTATAAATAGAGAGTGATCTTCTCTATTTATCACACATTCACTCACGCTCAGTTTTAGCACATAATTGAGAGAGAAGAAGTTACTGGGACAAGAGAGAGAGAGACTACTATTGTTGGGAGATCATCTTACTGTTTTTGGGGTTTTTATTTTGGTGTTGATTCTATCTCTAAGGAAGTTACGGGTTTTTCTCCTTTATGGTTTCCCCGAGGAAAAAATTTGTGTTCATTATCTCTTATGTTTGACATGGAATCAGAGCTAGCCTAAGAAGAAGACACTACGCAACTATGAAAACTAGGGCTTCCTACTTTTTGGATCTCTCTCCATAGATTTTCATCAAAAGAAGGTTGGGATGACTCTCCTATCCAGGGCGCATCTTTTTGTCGAAGTAGAATCTGATTCTGAGCATTTTTAGTTTTTGACCCAACACTACTGCAGAAATTAGGGCTTTCCACAGAAGTGGAATTTTTGAGTGAGCCTAGGCCTGGATTGATCTCCTTGTCAAAATCAAATTTTAGAAATCAAGATCAAAGTTTTTGGTTAGGAATAACACCGGGAAAGTCAAACCCTAATCTGCTCCTAAATTAGCTCTGCAGAAATTCAGCTCCAGATCCAGTTCCAACATCTTGACTTGGTAAGATATAAATATTTTTCATTTCCATTTGAGGTTCTTTGTTAAGATGTCTCATCATACCAATCTTGATGAAAATCTTGAGGGAGCTGATAACTTCCGAGCCTGGAAGTATAGGATCTTCCTAGTCTTGGAAGAAAATGAGTTGGATTGTTACATCAATGAAGAGGTTCCAGTTCCAGAGGGAGATGAGGATAAGGCATTACACAAGAAGAAATTGGTCATGGCTAAGAGTATTATTGATGATTCAATCAAGGATCACCTCATACCATAGGTGTCCTCCCTAAAGACACCTAAAGCTATGTTTGATGCCCTAACCAAACTGTTTGAAGGAAAGAACATAAACTAGAAGATGAATTTGAGAAACCAATTGAAGAATGTAAAGATCTAGAATGTAGAAACCATCCAGTCTTACTTTACAAGGGTCTCTCAGATTGAGGAACAGCTTGAAGTGGTGGATGAAGAAGTAGAGAATGCAAAAATTGTGATGACCACCATGAATGGTCTCTCTAGGACACGGGACTCTTTCATTCAAGGGATCTATGCCAGAAAGAAGCTAGTCAAGTTCAGCAGACTATGGGAATAGTGCTCACAAGAAGAAGCTCGAATAGCAGCTTGATAAGAAAAGATGGGAAGTGAAGATCAAGCTCTCACAGTATAATCCAAGAAGACCAAAACAAATCATCACCAAGGTAAGCATTTTCATCCTAGAAGATCCAACAAGAATCTACGCAAATTCAAATGCTTTACATGTGATGAAAAAGGACACTATGCTAGAGATTGTCCTAAGAACAAAAATGGCTCTCTCAAGAAGAAAGGAAACAAGAGAAGACATCATGCTCATGCTGCAAAAGATGATGAACCTTCCACAAAGAGAATCAAGCAAGAAAGTGATGATTCTTCAAGTGATGAAGAATATGTTTTGATTTCATCTCTCACGGGAAACATCACACATGGAAGCAATGATTGGATTATAGACAGTGGGGATTCCAAACATATGACATGATTCAAATAATCCTTTGTGAAACTATCAGAACATGAATCACCCCACAAGGTGAAACTTAGAGATGACTACTAGTATCCAATAAAAGGTAGTGGGGAATCCTCCTATAAGATAGACTCTGGAAAGTCTATGAAGATGAAGGATGTCTTGTTTGTACCAGGACTAAAGAAGAAACTCCTCTCCATATTTGCATTAGATGCAAAAGGCATGAGGGTTGCATTTGTATATGGCCAAGTTCTCATGTGGCCAAAGGGAAAGACTATTGATGATGCAATAGTGATTGGGGAACAAGAAGGAGGTCTATACAAATTAAAGGGCCATCCAGAACAATCCTTGGTCCATGACTCAGTAGATCCAAATGAAATTTGGCATAGAAGGCTTGCAGAGGTGCACTACAAAGCGCTACCACTTGCGAGCAATGCTGTTGAAGGACTTCCAAAAATTCAGACAAAACATGACAGTGTCTGCAAAGGATGTGCGAAAGGAAAGAATACAAAGAAGACATTTCCAAGTAGCGAGAGAAAGGCAAAAGGAATCTTGAAAATCATCCACTCTGATGTATGCGTTCCAATGTCATCTAGTTCATTAAGCGGGTATGTATACTATGTTTCTTTTATTGATGATTTTTCTAGGAAGACATGGATATAATTATTAAAGAACAAAGATGAAGTATTCAACAAGTTCAAGTAATTCAAAGCCTTGATCGAGAACCACACAGAAAAGAATATCAAGAACTTCCGATCAGATAATGGTGGAGAATTAACATCAAATGAATTCAAAGAATTATGTAAAGATTCAGGTATTAAGAGGGATTTAACCACTCCATATAATCCACAATAGAATGGGGTTGCAGAAAGGAAGAATAGAATGATCATGGAAGCTGCAAGGTCCATGCTTCATGATCAAGATATTCCCATGCATATATGGGCAGAAGCTGCCAGAACAACAGTGTATGTACAGAGCCATACTCCACACAAAGCACTAGAGAACAAGAAACCTGAAGAAGTCTTTTCCGGAAAGAAACCAAAAGTCATCCATCTCAAAATATTTGGTTGTCCAGTGTACATACACATTCTGAAAGAAAAGAGGACACAGTTAGATCCTTTAGGAAGGAAGGGTATATTGGTGGGATACTCTGAAATCTTGAAGGCTTACAGAATATACTTCCCAGAATTCAAGAAGATTGACATTAGCATGGATGTAACATTTCATGAAGACTCAACTTACATCAAATCCAGAAAGAGACTTACTGAAGAACATGAAGAAACAAAAGTACCCAGAATTCATGACACAACCATGAATGGAGAAATTCAAGAAGAAGATCAAGAAATAGAAGAACCTCAAGAAACTGTAGATCCACCTCAGGAGAATAATCCTCATAAGAGGAAACCTTCTTGGGTATGAAAAGCTATCCAATGTGCAGAAAGATATGGGGCTCTAGAAGAAAATCATAGAGAAAGGAAAAGAACTAGGTCTTACTCTGGTTATGTAGCCTTATTATGTGACTTCATCGATAAAGAACCTTCCAACTATGAAGAAGCGGCATAAAGGAAAGAATGGAAGGATGCTATGATCGAAGAGTATCAATCGATCATGAAGAATGATGTCTGGGATATTGTCCCAATACTATAAGGGAAGTCTGTTGTAACTTCCAAATGGATCTATAAGATCAAGCATGCTGCAGATGGCAGCATAGAGAAATATAAAGCAATATTTGTGGCTCATGGCTTCTCCTAGAAAGAAGGAATAGATTATAAAGAAACTTTTGCACCTATATCCAAATACACTTCCATCAGATCATTACTTTCTCTGGCTGCAGTGATGAAATGGAAGATACACCAAATGCATGTCAAGACTGCTTTCTTGAATGGTGTAGTGGAAGAAGAAGTGTATGTGGAGCAACCACTCGATTTTGAGACACATGACAGGGAGACTCATGTGTGTAAATTGAAGAAATCCCTGTATGGTTTGAAATAGGCACCCAGGACATGGTACGACAGAATTGATAGCTTTCTATCCAGTTTGGGCTTTACCAAAAGTAAAGCAGATTCCAACCTTTACTACAAGGTTGAATATGGTAACCCAGTGATACTCCTACTATATGTAGATGATCTGTTTGTAATAGGTATGTATGGGTTGACTACTGATACAAAGAGGAAGCTTGCTGCCAAGTTTAATGAAATACTTGGGTATGATGCACTATTTTCTAGGCATGGAGGTGTGGCAGAATGAAGATCCTGAAGTATGCAATAAAGATCCTGAAGAGATTTGGGATGATGGACTAAAAGGCCATGAACACACCTATGGAATCGAACATGAAGCTATTGAGTGATGCTTCATCCGAGTTGGTTGATGCCATGATGTATCATCAGATGATTGGGTCCTTGATGTACCTGACGAATACGAGACCATATATTTGCTTTTCTATGAACACCTTGAGCCAGTTCCTGACAGATCCGAGACATGTTCACTTGATTTCTGCAAAGCATATTCTGAGGTACCTAAAGGGTACAGTTGATTGTGGGCTCAAGTATGAGGCGAATCAGAAGATTAACATGGAAGGTTATGTTGATTCAGATTGGGTAGGTAGTGCCGTCGATAGGAAGAGCACTTCAGGGTGTTGCTTCAGTATGGGATCAGGTGTGATCTCTTGGTTTAGCAGGAAACAGTATTGCGTGGCACTGAGTACATATGAAGCAAAGTATGTCATAGCTTGTTCAGCTAGTTGTAAGGTAGTATGGCTGAGGAAGCCACTGTTTGATTTATTTGATCTCCAGTTGGATGATACTTGTATATATTGCAACAACCAGAGTTGTGTGAAGTTGTCTGAGAACCCGGTGTTCCATGACAAGTCGAAGCATATTGAGATCAAATATCACTATATCAGGGATATGGTGTAGAGAGGAGTAGTGAAGCTCCAATATGTTGTGATAGATGAACAGATAGCTGATGTGTTGAAAAATCCATTGGCCAGAGTGAAGTTTGAGTACTTCAGGGAGAATCTTGGTGTTCTCCAAATTGAGGTTCCCTCTAAGGGGAAGTGATGATTCCGTGATCCATTCTGGCATGGAAAGAGGATTGGTTCCTTCCATGGTCATATGTAAGTGCTGAGCCATTCTGAGGTGATTGTGGGATGCGTTCGCACATGATCAGATATAAGTGTTGAATGCCATTCTATGGAAGAATGGAGGAATCTGGTCAGTTACCAAGAATTTTAGTCTGGGACTGAAGCTCAGCTTAAGTGCTGAGAGGCCATTCTCTGGGAGAATGGAGGCACTTGGTCAGTTACTAGGAATTTCAGTCTGGGACTGAATCTCAGCTTAAGTATTGAGAGGTCATTCTCTGGGAGAATGGAGGCACCTGGTTAGTTACTAGGAATTTCAGTCTCGGATTGAAGCTAAGATTAAGTACTAAGAGGCCATTCTCTAGGAGATTGGAGGCACCTGGTCAGTTACCAGGAATTTTAGTCTAGGACTGAGATCCATTCTGATGTGACTGTGGGATGTGTTCATTCCACTTGATCACATATAAGTGCAGATCCCTTCTGACATGGTTAATGTGTTCATCCTATCGTCAGATATAAGTGTTGATCCCTTCTTACATGGTTGATGTGTTCATCCCATGGTAATATATAAGTGTTGAGCCCTTTTTACATGGTTGATGGGTTCATCCCATGGTAAGATATAAGTGCTAGGATTTTCTGACATGGTTGATGTGTTCATCCCATGTTCAGATGTGAGTGTTGGGCCTTTCTGGCACGGTTGTTGTGTTCATCCCATGGTCAGATGTGAGTGTTGGGCATGCCTTTCTGACATGGTCGATGTGTTCATCCCATGGTCATATGTAAGTGTTGGGTGGGCCTTTGATGATCAGTGATGATCCAGTGACGATCCAGATCTAGTGATGATCCAATGATGATCCAGTGACGATCCAGATCTAGTGATGATCCAGTGATGATCCGGTGATGATCCAGATCCAGTGACGATCCAGTGACGATCCATATCTAGTGATGATCCAATGATGATCCAGTGACGATCCAGATCTAGTGATGATCCAGATCCAGTGACGATGATCTAGTAATGATCCAGATCGAGTGATGATCCAGATCCAATAATGAAGATGACTTGAAGATGAAGATAATCCAAATGATACGGAGAAGAAGACTTGTGCTATTAAATTGTGTCGAGAGAATACCTTCCTAGTTAAGAGGGAGTGCTGATGTATTTGTAACTTCAGAATGTATTCACTTGTATATCTTATGTATTGTACCCTGATGTTTATTCAGGGAAGTGTCTGTAATTTATTTGAGTCATTTCATGCCCTAATGTTCCTATCGGGATATTCAATAATGTAAACAAGTAATGTAAAGTCATTATGGGTAACCCTCCTATTGATCAAGGGTTAAAGTCCCCGCAGTTGTGGGTATCTAGGGTTATTAGACTCTCCTAGAGAATTCATCCCTAGTGAGTTATTGTCAAGTTAGGAATTAGTATAAATAGAGAGTGAGCCTCACTATTTATCACACATTCACTCACACTAAGTTTTAGCGCATAACTGAGAGAGAAGTTGTTGGGACAAGAGAGAGAGAGACTACTACTATTGGGAGATCATCTTACTATTTTTGGGGTTCTACTTTTGGTGCTGATTCTATATCATGAGGACGTTGCGGGGTTTTGTCCTATATGGTTTCCCCAAGGAAAAACTTTGTGTTCATTGTCTCTTATGTTTGATTGTTGTGCTTGTTATTCTCTAAATTAAAGATCCTAAGATAATGCTATATTGAATGATAAAATTCTAACAGACACTTAACATAAATCCTAGTATCAAAGTTGACGAACTAAAGTTCCTTGTTACACTCCTGAAACAACACAAAGAGTCTTTTGCGTGGGAGTACACAGATATGAGAGGGATTCCCTCCGCATTGTGTGCCCAACACATTTACATTAAAAATGATTCGAATCCTGTATGACAAACCTAGTGTAGGATTAACCCTAACATGAGAGATATTGTGAAGGAGGAGATTCAAAAACTTGTAGAGGCAGGATTAATTTACCCAATTTTGGATAGCGAGTGAGTTTCCCCACTTGTTATCGTACCCAAAAGGAATGGGAAGTGGAGGGTCTATGTGGACTATAGAGAACTCAACAAAGAAACACAGAAAGACCATTTCCCTCTTCCCTTCATTGATTAGGTTCTAGACACCCTATGCGGAAAACAATTATTCTCCTTTTTGGATGGTTTCAGTGGGTACAATCAGATCCACATTGCCCCTAAAGATTAGGATAAAACCACCTTCACTTGTCTCTGGGGAACCTTTGCATACAGGGTGCTTCCATTTGGTTTATGCAATGCATCGGCCATGTTTCAGTAGGCTATAATTGGAATATTTCCTGAGATGGTGAACGAGTGTATGGAAGTCTTCATGGATGACTTCACTCCTTATGGCGACATTTTTTATGAAGCACTGGAGAATTTGGAAAATGTTATGAAATGCTATGAACCAAAAAACCTATCTATGAGCACCGAAAAATGGCACATCATTGATAAGTGAAGGTGTGGTTCTGGGAGATTTTATCTCTGCTGCAGGTATTCAGGTAGATCCAGCCAAAATAGAGGTAATATCAAATATTACTATCCCTGGGTCACAGAAAGAGATAAGAAGTTTTCTTAGTCATATTGGTTATTAGAGAAGATTTATAGAAAAAATTTCCAAGTTGTCATCTCCCTTATTTACTTTATTAATGAAGGATGCTCAATTTGTGTAGATAGATGCATGTTAGACAACATTTTCATAACTAAAGAAGAGACTATATACAACAACCATCTTGAGGGGGCCTAATTGGACCCTACCTTTTCATATTTCTTCTGACGCTTCGGACACAACCATTGGAGTAGTTTTAGGACATCAGGAAGGTCACATCCCATACATTATTTACTATATTAGTAAGAATCTATCTCTCGTTGAACTAAACTACACAGTAACAGAGAATGAATTCCTTGCTATCGTCTATTCCATCAATAAATTTAGACATTACATTACTGGATATCCTACATTTGTACATACTAACCACTCAAACAATTAGATATTTGATGAACAACCCCATTACTATTTCTAGAGTGACTAGGTTGTTGTTGTTACTCCAGGAATTTGACATCACTATTGTTGACAAGCCGGGGAAGGAAAATGTAGTTGCATATTTCTTGTCCCGATTGACTAATAACGAAGATGATACACCATTCAAAGATTATTTCCCTGATGAACATTTGTTGTAGTTTCATCCTTTTCCCTATGGTATGCTGATATTTCCAATTATTTGGTTGCATGGAGACTTCCATTGCACTTATCCAAACGTGAAAATAGGAGAACTATACAACAAATTGCGAGGTACTGCTAGATTGAGGGCTACCTCTTTTAGACAGGGCCTGATTTGGAAATTTGGTGATGTGTGAGGGAGGACGAAATCTGCATTACTTTGAAGGCCTGCCATGATGAGCTCTGTGGGGAGCATTTTGCTGACAAAAGGACAGGTCATAAAATATTAAGGATGGGCTACTTTTGGCCAACTATATTCCAGGATGCAAGAAAATATGTACATGCCTGTGACAACTGCCAAAGAATGGGCTAGCCAAATAGATTATATGAGATGCCACTCCAGCCACAAGTGGTGGTTGAACCATTTGATAGATGGGCCTTAGATTTTGTAGGGCCTATCAACCATCCATCAAAAAAGAAATTTTACATTATGCTTTGCACCGACTACATGACCTAGTGGGTAGAAGTTGTGGCCTTGGTAAAGGCCAATGATCAGGATGTAGTTGTTGAGTCATGGAAATACNTTATCACCTTATTCCTATTTTTCCTTCCATAAAACCATTAATATTCACCACTTTCATAATAAATATGGGTTTATATTACCATTTTCCAAATCATTTATTTTGAGTATTTTGAGTGAATTTATGGTTAAATATTAATAAAATTAACATATTTTCATTATAATTTAACATTGGATGAGTTTGGTGATGTTTACAGGTGTATTTGAAGACTTTAACAAGCTCAAAAGTCACCACCTAGCCTCAAATTCGAATTTCATCTTCAAAATATGGGCTAATTTCAAGGAGAAGATCACGGAGATGGAATATCTTATCCAAGATATCATGGAGGATTTGTAGGGTCGAGTTGAGAGAAAAGTGGATTTGTTGAGGATTTTGAGGGATAAGTTGAGAGAATATTGGATCTATAATTATGATTAGTTATCTTGAATTCATGTATAAATAGGAGGGCTCTCTCCCCATTTTAGTTAGAGGCCTCTCTAGTGGGTTGTATGTAGAGAATAGTTCAGAGTTAGTCATAGAATAGATTATTGATTGTTGTGTAATGGAGATTATGCTTTGATGCAAATCTTGTTACTCTCCTATGTTAATATAGATTTTCATTTATTTCTTCCTTATGAGTTGTTAATATAGATTTTCAGTTATTTCTTGCTTATGCATTGATTTTATGTGAGCTCACAAGTTAATGTTAGTTGTTTTATATCAGTTTATTTCATGTAATCTTATGCTCTAATAGATTAGATTTATTTCCTGGAATTTCCTGCTTTTCTAGATTATATTTATTTTCATGTCATTTCTTGCTTTTCATGTCATTTCTACTTTTGCAAGTTTAATTTAATTTCAGTTGCACATATTTTCGATTTCAGTTATCTAGAATATTATATTAAGTTCAGTGACACTCTGCCCCTGCATATATTTTGTCTTTACCTCACAAGTTTATGCTCTCTCTTCGGGTTGACAATTAAATCATTGGATATATGTTATAATTTGTTTAATATTTTCCCCAACATTTTGGCGCCATTGCCAGGGAGGTGCTAAAAGGGATCAGAGTTTAGATAGGTAGATAGTTCATTTTTATTACATAGAAAGGGGGAGGGGGGACGGTAAGACGCAAGGACGGCTTCACTACGGAATTTCCGGAATTCCCATGGTGTAACATCTAGACGCATCCACTTTAGTGGGTCACCCCAATTTAGCCTTGTTGTTTTTGTAAGCATGTTTATTTTTCTGCAAAGTATTTTCTTTTTCTGCAAAAGTGTTCTTTCATTTTCTGCAAATGAGAGTTTGTTTTTATGAAAGTTTTCTTTTACAGTTTTGTAGTGTAAAGTTTTGATTTCTTTCATTTTTGGGCTAGCATTTATTTCATACTAACTTGCTCTTAATTTTGTATCTATTCATTTTTGTTTTGTACAGATTTTTTTGCACTTCTTATTCCTGTATTTGTATTTGTTTTGTACTAACCCATTTCATATTATTTTTTTTCATTTGTCATGTATTTGTTTTTCATTTTTCTTTTTAGCATTTGATTTGATGTCAGTAAAATGATTTTATGATGAGCGTAAGCCTAGAGCATCTCACTCAGATCCTAACAAAAGTCGGAATCTCCTCTTCTCATGAAGAGGAGATCTTGATAACAGTCAAAGCTGTAATTACTCCTCCTGAAGCAAACAAGGAAGAATCAGCATTTGAAGAATCATGCATATCAGAAGGAGAACACCTGTTTGAACTAGAAATTGAAGAAGATGAAGAAGGGATCTCGGGTGAATATCAAGCAATCGAAAGTTGCATCAAACAATGGATCCAAGTAAGTACTAGTTTAAATCAGTTTTGTTTTTTCTTTTATTTCATTAACTTACATTTTCAGCACTTAGTTTTGCATATTTTTATACATCTTAGATTCATTCTGTAAAATTAAATTTGAATTTCTGTTTAGTTTTGTTACATAGATGGCTACATTGACAATTTCGTTACACTTAGATGATTGTAAATTTCAATTAGAATAGAGTAGGCAGGTTTTAGTTTCTATTTCTAATTTAACATTAGCATGTAGGATACTTTAATTTGCTTTAATTTTTTTATTTGCTAAAATTTTCATTAATGTCTTAATTACTATTCTGTTTTTAATTTTATTAGGAATTAAAAATTAATTTTAAATCTAAAAATATTTATAAAGAAAAAACCAACTAAAATTTTGATCTCTTTTCATTTTTTTTATTTTCATGATAAGGAATAAAAAATGAATTAAGAGTTAGTTTATTTTAATGAACAATTAGAAAATAAAAATAATCAAAATCTATATAATTTTTTTTGTTTTAATATGTTCCTCTGCTTGTTTTAGTTTTTTAAAAATAAATAAATAAATCTAAATAAAATAAAAGTTTTACTAAATCTAGTTTGCATCTAGATTTAGTTTAAATCTAGGAAATATATATATCAATTAAAATATCTATATCTATATCTATATCTATATCTATATCTATATCTATATCTATATATATATATATATTAATCTCTTTTTAATTAATTTTCTTGTTTTAGAAAAACTTCCATTTGTTTTGATAGGAGTTCAAAATTTTAATTTTTGTAAAAAGATTAGGTTTTCTAAAAATTGAAATAAATTTAATTTGTTTTATATTGATTAAATTTTCTAGTTTCTTTTAAGGAAACAAACTAAATTTGATTGTAATTAGGAATTGTTTTGTTTACATAATAATAATAATAATAATAACTTAAAAAACCCTAACTGTGTGTCCACTAATAATTTTTCAATCTGCTACTGTAAAACCTGCAATTATAAACATTAAAACATTATATATTAAAACAATGCATATTCTAGACATTAATATTAATATTGGAAAGAAAAATATGTTAAAAAAATTATAAAATAAATAAAACAGCCTTTCAGTCCTCCATATGAAACCTTCAAACAGTTTATCATATGAAACCTGCAAACAGTCTATCATACAAAACCTGCAATCAAAACAAATATACAAATGAGATCTCTTGTATTTGTGAGCCTGCGAATATTGTTCGCCATCTGTTGCCCCCCAAGTTTCGATCTGCGCATTCGCCCTTCCACACTAAAACCTGCAAATATAAAACATCGATTGAGAAATGATCCGCCAATTAGAGATGTCAGTGATAGATCTGAAGCCTGGCCGTTCACGATTTCCCTTTTTGCTATCACATTTTTTCCATTTTGATGTTTCGGAGCTTAGAAAATGATCAAAAAGCCCTTTGCATTGGCGAATAACTTCATGATATAATATTTTTCCAATATATGATTCGAGAATGTCTCTATGTAATCTCAATATTCTATTGCCAACAAGATGGACTGATGTGGTAGCTTCATTTATTGAGATTTAATAGGTTGATAACATAATGACCTTTATTCACTAGAATTTTTATTGGCCATTATATATTAACAGGTTGTCTTGTGCAATTATCTCTTCTCAAGTAAATGGAATGGTTCAATTGTAACTGATTGCACATAGCTGGAGTGCAATCCTTTTACAATATCTTCTCCACGAATGCTCGAATTCCACGTTCCTATTTTGAACTAAGACTTTGTAGTATCTTGAGGTGTGATTGATGTAGTATTTCTTTGTAATAAATGTATGATAACAAATTTGAGGATTTAGCATTTTCTCAGATACATCGGATGTGATTACTAGTCTCTGGACCTATCGCTAAAATAGAAAAGGGATATAGCACCAATTCACTTTACACTGAGTTTGGGATCAGTTCAGTAACCACCGATAAAATCTCGGCGAGAAGACAAGATCCTTTCCGTTTCATTTTATTAATTAGCAGCCAAATAGATGGCGAATAGGCAGTTCTATTTTTAGTCGAATTCAATAAACTCATTCAAACAGACGAATGGACTGGCGAATTTCCTGCCAACAGTTATGGGGTTATAGGTATCTTAGCTTAATGACGAAGTCGACTCACCTTCTCCGTGGCAGCTTTGATTATTGCTGAGATTTTTAACGGAGAACAAGACACATACCTCCGTCAATTCACCAAATTTAACCTGAATCTAAAAGTTTAAACTATTATTTTAGGTTATGTTTGTTTCATTTGGTATGGTACAATTTCTGAATGCTCTTCGTGTTTTATCTTCTGGCATTCCATTCCATGTTCTTAATGTCTCAGGAGTAAACTAAAGGTTACTTTAGAGCTTCCATGTTCAATAAATACAATATATAGTTTTCCTATTGGCTCTTTCATTCTAGTCATATCACCTGTATAAACAGCCAGATACCAATCCCTACCTTTGTTAGCGGCTGGGAGGGAAAGATTCCATGCCTGTATGACAAGATCCAATTCATGATTCAGTCCCTTGTGATCGTGAGTCAATGCTCGTGATTCTCTATGACACACTTATATGAAAACTTGGTCCACAATTTGGTGACTAAGCAGCTCATAAAATTTGTACCCATGGAATCTATGTTTTAATGGGTAGGCTATTCCATCATTAGCATTCCATGAATACGCTTCCTGTGATAGCTGCGATGACAGGCTACCAAGAGATGGTTGTGACTATGAGAGATGGTTATGACTATGATAAGGTGATTAATATATGGCAAATGAATGCATAATATAAACTCTATCCCATTTTTTTTCTTTTCGGTCGAAACTTATTAAATTTTAATTTCAACTTTTCATTTTTGCAGGAGTTTGAATTTTCAAGAACTATCGCCATGTCAATATATCATGGTTGAATGCATACTTGTAAAATAAATATATTAATGACATAAATTTTCAAAACTATCATGACTCCTTAACCATTAAATGAATATGGGTTTGATAAGTTATGGTATTTATGGAAATTTTATAGGCCAGTATTCAAGTGATTTATGCCCCCAACATTCTCTAACTATGGAAAGTAAAGAATATTTCCTTGAATATATGAAGGGAATAACTGAGGTTGTTCTACCTGAAATCATAAATAGTCACGCATTCGTCGTGTAAACTGGCACAAAATTGAAGCAAGTCAATTTTAAACGTGTGGAATTTTCCAAACGAAAATGCAATGGATAGCTCTGGATCCGATGTAGAAGAAGTATCATGTTATACTAGCATTTAAAATAACGTTTACTCTCATGAGGAAAGATATGATCGATGTAAAAAACCTTTCAACAGTTTCACCAAATTGATTTCTTATGCAACGAAAAAGAAAAGAATGGGAACACGTCTTAGTTTCTAGAAAGAACAATGACACATTGTCATGTTACATGATTTTAAGTGATAATCACTTAATTATGAAATGGTAAAATATTTTTAACTCCATTTCTTTTGCAGTCAAAGGAGACTGATGTCAACCCATCTGAATACATAAAGATGAATCTTAATATTGGGTCATCAATTATTTTGTTTCAAGGGTAACCTGGGTTTTAGCAGTATCCACATTATTGCCTTGAAATACATAAATTATTTGATTATCATTAAATTTCTTGAGAATATTGAAATCCAAATCATACATTATTATTATTATTATGTTGCAATCCAATTTTGCATTCGTTATAATAATACCTTACTTCGACTTCTTGAGAAGAATATCATAGTAGCTGCTGCATTCTCCAATAAAACAAGATAATGAGGATACCAATCAAAAGGGATACGAGATTGTTGAAACAATTATGTAAAATCGCAAAAAGGGAGGTCGTGCTTATCTACCATATTCTCACCAATAGGGAGAATATAAGCAGATCAGATCTACTTATCTGCTCATTCACTAAGGTCATAATCTCGATCTGAATATATCAGTAGGGATGCTACCAAAGTTGTCGTGTATGGATCGAATCAATTTCGAGTTTTTGATCCAGTTTTTTTAACTTCAAAATCAAATAGATATTGAATCACAAACGCTTAGACCCGAGACTACCAAATGTTATGGATTCATTTTTCTCAGCCTTGCCCAATAATAATGATGGCTCGAGCATAGTTCTAATTAAAACAACTTATATTTTACATTTTCAGAAATAAAAACTTGATACAAAAACTCTTAATCAAAGATTGTTTCATTTTTCATTGAAATCGAAGGCAGTTGTTGTTGCAGCTATGCCTTCTTCTTGATTTCTTTATTTTTGCACAGTGGGACTTGGAACATCTTTCGTTGGGGAAGGTGTCCGCATGGTCATTAAAACTGCTAAACTTATCATATGAATTGCTTGTTTATATATACTCTTATCTATTCTAAGATATTCTTATTTTAGAGGGGTCGACCACTAAACGGGTCG
>LPNX010408716.1:118841-177110 GCA_001517045.1 Pseudotsuga menziesii | reverse complement strand
AAATAAATAAAATAAAAATACTAAATAACATAAAATTAAATCAATAATACTTTGTTTTACTTTATTGTTATGGAAAAATTTTAGAATTAAATTAGTATATATATATATATAATAAAATTAAAAATATATACAAAATATATTTTGTTCTTAAACAAAATTAAATATTATTATAACAATAACAAAGAATATGCATACGAAATGGTGTTGTACAATTAATAAAAATAAAATATATAAAAAATATTCTCTTTGTTTTTATATAAAAAAACAAAAAAAAACCATAAGAATAAAATATAAAAATTGTAAAAAATAGCAAATAAACTTGGAGTCTTTTTAAGCCCAAGAACTTCATGCTTTGATACATGTTTTACGCTAACTTGTGTTTGCAAGTTGCTCAGAAACAGGTTTCGACAAGAAGGGTTGCCACTTTTAGGTATAAAAGCATTTCATTTATTTTCCTTGATTTGGTTTGTTAAGCATGTATTTTTCTGTATTTTCAATACTCTCACAAGTTTGTTGCAGGAAAATGCTAACTTTTTTTTCAGGTTCAAAAGACGAAGGAATGGCATGCAGAAATAATTTCCAGAGTCGCAGAAGATTTTCAGAAAAAATGTTCCATTGTGTATGCCATGATATTTGTTGTCTCAAAGAATCCTTTTAGAAATCAATTATGCCATGTCATGATTACTTATCCTTCTTCTTCCAATCCTATTCGCTATCCATGTTAGAGTCTACTTTTCCACTGCCTTATACGTCATAACTTCCCGCATGTCTACCTTTCTGAGTCGCACACAATTTCCCCATTTTCAGTTTATCTTTTTCCTTATTAATAAAACCATTCAGCTTCCTTTCCATGACTACATTGCTTTGTTATCCCTACCATAAAAAATGTTTGACCCTCATATCTTTCATCTATAGTCCTACACCTCATTATCTACAACTCGTGTTGACTGATGCGGGATTCGTTAAGGCCCACCTTTCAACAATTATTGCCCCATCGACCGTAGCACATTATCTGGGATAGAGACTAGAGTTCATTTTTAGTACCTTGAGGCTTGCATGCCTTAATGGAAAGTTCTCTCGCTGACAATAATGGGAATACATCAATGTCCCTTGATTTTTAGATCTTGCAAGTGGCTCGACATCAACTGTTTTATTCGCACTTTGCACGATGTACTTAGGTATCTTGGCACTCATTGACATAAATGGTGAGATTGCCTCGCATTGGTTAACGACATTCATTAATGGCCAGTAATCCAATGACTTCTTTCCATGTTCGACATCGAGAAATTTATTCGCATGGTAATAATTGTACCATCGGGTTTTGTAGTAGGTGAAGACTATATACTTTGCATGACTCCATCGTTAGTTTTACAATAGTATGCTTCCAGCCATATGAGACTACCATAGTTCTACTTTCAGGTCTCATCTTTTACTTCATCCAACCAAGCAGTAGTTCAGATTTGTTCACTTCACATTCTATTATCAAGCAGCATCCACATTCCTATTGCATAGTTCATCAACTTTTTGGGTAAGTGGAGGTATGTTGTTTTCTAATCTTTAACCATGTAATTCCTTAAATGCTAGAAAATGAATGAATTTAGAAAATTCCATCACTACATTCCTTTCTCCTTTGGAGGGGGGCAGGGCGGACTATTCATTACCATTTTACATATTCATCATCTCATTTACCATTAACCAACATGTCTTACCCAAACTATGTTGTATACATTGGCATGATTCATAATATGAAGAAAAGGCTTTCTAATATACATTGATGGTTCACATTTCTAATGCATGTATACTTTTAAATCTTATGTACTGCAGAAAAAATACAAGTAAAACAAGCGAATGTTGTTAGCACAAGATCCAACATTTGTTATACTTATGGTTTTAAACACAAGAACCAACCATAAGGAAAATTTCTACCACTCATGCATTTCAAATCATGGAATGATTTACTGTTGCATACCATCACCATGTAAAGCCCAGCTACAAAGCCAAAAGCTAAAAACATAATCAATGCATAGTTGCATGAGGACATGCAACCAGTCAAGTTGGGGGGAATGTTGAGTCGCAAAAAGACCACATTTTATTCATCATTTCACATACTATTTATCACCTTATTCCTATTTTTCCTTCCATAAAACCGTTAATATTCACCACTTTCATAATAAATATGGGTTTATATTACCATTTTCCAAATCATTTATTTTTTAGTATTTTGAGTGAATTTATGGTTAAATATTAAGAAAAATAACATATTTTCATTAAACTTTAAAGCTGGATGAGTTTGGTGATGTTTACAGGTGTATTCGAAGACTTTAACAAGCTCAAAAGTCACCACCTAGCCTCAAATTCGAATTTCATCTTCAAGATATGGGCTAATTTCAAGGAGAAGATCATGGAGATGGAATATCTTATCCAAGATATCATGGAGGATTTGTAGGGATGGGTTTAGAGAAAAGTGGATTTGTTGAGGATTTGTAGGGATGGGATGAGAGAAAAGTGGATTTGTTGAGGATTTTGAGGGATAAGTTGAGAGAATAGTGGATCTGTAATTGTGATTAGTTATCTTGAATTCATGTATAAATAGGAGGGCTCTCTCCTCATTTTGGTTAGAGGCCTCTCTATTGGTTTGGAAGTAGAGAATAGTTCAGAGTTAGTCATAGAATAGATTCGTCATTGTTGTGTAATGGAGATTATGCTTTGATGCAAATCTTGTTACTCTCCTATGTTAATATAGATTTTCAATTATTTCTTCCTTATGAGTTGTTAATATATATTTTCAGTTATGTCTTGCTTATGAATTGATAGCATTGATTTTATGTGAGCTCACAAGTTAATGTTAATTGTTTTATATCAGTTTATTTCATGCAATCTTATGCTCTCATAGATTAGATTTATATCCTACAATTTCCTGCTTTTCTAGATTATATTTATTTTCATGTCATTTCTACTTTTGCAAGTTTAATTTAATTTCAGTTGCATATATTTTTTATTTCAGTTATCTAGAATATTAGATTAAGTTCAGCGACACTCTGCCCCTGCATATATTTTGTCTGTACCTCACAAGTTTATGCTCTCTCTCCGGGTTGACAATTAAATCGTTAGATATATGTTATAATTTGTGTAATATTTTCCCCAATAGTAATAGACTTTTTATATGTAGATATATTCACCCATTTTGGAGTAACCAAGGAAGTTGTGACAGATGGAGGACCTCAGTTCGTGTCTCAAAGGATGGAGGCCCTATTTTAGATGTATCGTATTCAGCATTGATTCACCTCTCCATACCACCAAAAGGCCAATGGGAAAGTGGAAATCATGAATAAGGTGATTGAATCAATCCTCATGAAAAACAATGAAGAGTCATCACAAGGGTTGGGCTGATAGGCTCCCTGAAGCATTATTGGCTTACCATACAATGTGGCGGAACACTACAGGATTCTCCCCATACGAACCGGTGTATGGTAAGAGTGTTGTTTTCCCTATTGAATTTGAGATTAAAACTCTGAGAACTGTTACAAAGGAAAATATGGATTTAACGGAGGCTCAAAAAAACCGGCTGAATCAACTGAATGAACTTGATGAAAAGAGCACTGCTGCTGTACATCATACAACTTTAATTCAACAACAACGCTCCAAATGGCATGATATATTTATCAAGAAGAAAATGTTTTGTGAATGAGATTGGGATTTACTATATGATTCACGGTTTAGAAAGGAATTTAAAGGTAAGTTACGCACGAGATGGATGGGACCTTACATGATAGATCATGTATTTGACAATGGAAACATTCGATTGACCACCATTGATGAGAATCAAACAACTTTGTTCATAAACGGTCATTGATTACAGTGATATCATAAACCAATCTCGAAGGATGCATTTATTTCACAGGTTGCAATTGGTCTAGACTGTCAACTGGTACAGGAACAGGGTCTTTCCCATGTCTCTTAAATATTTTTTTTAAGTCTGCTGCAAATTCCACAAAATCTATATATAAATAAAATATTTAATTTCATTGTGTGCTTTTCTTTTCTTTTTTTCTTTTCACAATGATCGGGTGTGTTTTCTGATAATTGTGAATAGGTATGCATGAGAAGGTTCAGCAAAGATAAGTAGTTACGATGGGCCAAGCGATTTCAGAACCATGGATGACCCTTATTTATGTGGTAAGACCCTCTGGAAGAATGAATATTGAATATTGCAGATCTTTGACAGGAAGTTTAGTTTTACTGAACTCTGTAAAAAAATTATCCTCTGCAACTCTGCTACTATTGGCTAAATTCTGCTATTTTTGGCCAAATTCCGCTTCAACACCACCAATTTTTCCGCTATTTTTCGCTGAATTCTGCTACAACGCCACCCAAGTTTCCACTATTTTTTGCTGAATTGAGCTGCAACACTGCCAATTTTCTGCTATTTTTTGACGAATTCTGCTTCAATGTCGCTAATTTTTTCGCTATTTTTGGCTGAATTCTGCTGCAACAGTGCCAATTTTTTCACTATTTTTGGTCGAATTATACTGCAACACCACCAATGTTTCCACTATTTTTGGTCAAATTCCACTGCAACACCACTAATTTTTCTGGTTTTTTTGGTCGAACTTCGCTGCAACACCGCTACTTTTTCATCAAAGTTGACTATTATCTACCGTAACTCTGCTATTTTTCCACCGGTATTATGAGAATCTCATGAGAAAGTTATCGTGTGCATCAAACTTCCAACTGAATCTCAATGTTTCATAATGAGATCTTTTTACAGCTTGTTTGTGAGCTCGGGAAATCAATGATGTAATGAACATGACCCGCCTAATTAATGATTGACGACAAATTATCCTTAAGGGTGCATGTGAAATCATTCCTAGTGTGATCATTGGCACCTGAAACTCGGATCACATACGGGAATTGACGAATCGAGTCACAATGATCTATTATGAATTTTGATTGTAAGTATAATCGAGTATTTAATGATATAGTTAGTAATGATTATACCTTTTGTCTTGAAATTACTTCGATAATTAGTTAATATTCCTTTCAAACTGTCCCTCATGTACTTTCAAACAAATCTTCTCCCCATCTATGAAAACCTACAATACACCCTATTTCCAATTTCACCGACAATTGCAGAAAACCCATATGAGCTCCTACTGTTTGGTTACTGTATCGAACTGGTGCAACTTGAACGATTGATTTTCTTAGTTACTATACCTGTCTATCACAACCAGTAAGAAGAACACATCATGGGTCCTCCAATTAGGTATGAACCTAGTAATCTTGACGCTCTATCTCCAAACCGACCAGTCTATAACATTTTTTAGGAAGCAGGCTAGGTTGGTTATTTCCGAAGTTTGAACGGATTTCATGAGGAAACAACACTCCAGTTTTCCTTGAACCTTAATGGAGATTACTCATAATTAAGAGGATTGAGGATAGACCCATCAGAAGGAGATATGGCAGAGGTGACAGTATTTCCTTGGATTGGAGAACACTGGTTGTACAGGGAGAGGTATAATTCGAGAGTAGATGAAGAATTTCTAGCACCAGGGGAGCAAGTGTAGAGAAGAGATAGAGGGGTGGCACTAGAGACATTTCCTAGACCGTGGGACCAAGTTGTGACCTTCCTGAAAAGGTACATCATCTATAAGGGAATATATAAGGTTGTTTATATTTATGATTTTGTCTTATTGTCTCACTTGTGACATCACAGATTTATCAATATGCCATTTTATTTATCACAAACCTTGAAAAATATGGCACATTCTGCTAAGATTTCTAGATACCCACTCTCTTCTCTCACAAATCATGGGATGATCAAATTGTTAGTACAAAGATTCTTGGTACAGAACAATTTAACATGGGAACATTTTGTTGGAGCTGCGGTGCCTCAGGAACCTGCAGTAGAACATGTTATGGGTAGAAGAGTCTAACAAAGCTCCCCTGATTCAGCTAGGGGGAGGGATGAAGAATCAGAAGAAGTTGAAGATGAACAGGAGGAAAATTTAGAGGGATATGCAGTAGTAGATATCCCTATGGGAGGAATAATTGGAGTAGCTGAAGAAGTAGAATGAGCAGCAGTAGAAGCAACAATGGGAGTTGCGAATGCGACAGAAGAAGGAGGAGTGATTGCAAGAATTGAGGAAATAGGGACTCAGGTGGTCGAGATTGAGACCTCCTCTGAAATAAAAGGAACTCACATTGAACATGAGGAGGTTCCTTTAGCAGGAATAGAAAAATTATCCACCTTTCTCATACCAATTAAGAAAAGGAAAAGATCAAGCATTGAGGGAGAATCATCCAGGAGGAGGATGAGAACTAGGGATTCCAAGACTGCAAAAGTGGTAAGCGCTGATATCCCCATTTTTCCCTCTGTAACACAAGAACCAGTGGGTATTTTATCAATGGTTTCCACTTCCCCACAAGAACCTGTGAAAACACAAGGAGAATCATCTAGAAGGGGAAGACCTATGGCTTCTAGGACAATGAAAGTGGTAACTACTGAAATTTCCATGACAACCACTGAAACACAAGAACCAGTGGGTAATTCTCCAATGGATGCCACCAATACACAATAACCTGCCGGAACCAGAAGAAGAAGAATCAGATCCTCCTAGGAAGCAGAGAGGGAAATGATAAAGGTTCCCATTTTAACGCCTAGGGCACCCACTGAAACACAAGAACCAGTGGGAAATTCACCTATGGTGGCCCCTGCTACCCAAGAATCTTTGCAGCACCAGTTAGAAATGTTGCAAGAGGAAAATGACTTGCTGAAGGATGATTATAGAGCCTTAAGGGAAGAGATAGAAATATGGAAGGAGGTAAGCAAAAGGAAATCAACAAGACGCCTTGATGCTCTGGCTAAAGCTTCCATTCATTTTGAAGATCCACTCTTCATCCAAGAGAAAGAAGAATTTGTATGTCCTAAATGTGGATATTTGTTTAGATTGGAAATATACAAAGTTGAGAAAATGTACATAACAGCTTAGAGATTGACACATTCAAGACAATAAGGAGATGAAACATTGCATGAAGAACTAGTAGAGGAAATAAGGTCAGAAGAAAATTTGATTCCTGAGCAGAAGCCACATATAGATGAGGCATTGCAGCCTCAATCTTAAAACCATATGGAATTGCTTCCTTTTGAGATAAATTCTGGGGAATTTAATTCGCTTCCTCATCAGGAACAATAGTATACTGACAAAGAGATTGTGCAAATTCAAACTAATTAGGAGTAGTCAGATGATATAGAGACTATGCAAGTGTAGAATGATCAAGAGCATTTAGTGGTTATAGAGATTGTGCAAGAACAACAGTTGACAAACACATAAATTTTGCAAGAACAATAGTTGACAAACACATAAATTATGCAAGAAATGGTCCACCAGCTTGAGGATATGGAAATAGAACATGACACTGTTACACAAGAACCAGTGTCTTCAAAATTGGTTTCTGGAACTTCTATGAAGGAGCTGAAAGAATTAGGTACTGCCACAGAAGAACTAGTGCCTCTAAAAATATTTGTTGAAACAACATCCCAGACTGAAATTGATGAAACACATGAAATGGCATTTCAAACTGAGGCTGAAACTAGAGGAATGAAGGAAGTAGCAGTTCAGACCAAGGAAGAGGAAGAAATGGACCACATTCTAGATGCTAAAACACAAGATGCAGCAACACAAGTGGAGGTTGTAGAGCCTCAAGTGACAAAGGAGATAACACTTTTAAATATTGAAGCAAATTGATGGAAGCATCATCCAAACCAGCTTGAGAAAGGTATGATTTCCCTTGTTGCACATAATAATGTCATTCAGGAATTAAGGGAACAATGGGTTGAGGAGGTCTTCTTCTAGAAAATTTGATGGGAAGAGATGAGGGAGAAGCTAAAGGAGTTAAAGAAGTATCAGTATATGGAGAAGAATAAAGAACAAATGCTTACTTTGACTTAGGAATTATTGAGCTACAGAGCCCCCTCCCCTTCCTATACGATATTTTTATTTGAACATGTGATTTTGTTATAGATTAAGGCTTTGAAGGAAGGAATACCCTAGAAAATTGTTACACCTTCTCAATTTTTGGAGACTTTTACTCAGAGTGAATTCTCTGATCAGAATTTGTTGTGTGAATTATATTTGCATAATACTGCATGATGGATACCTAAGATAAACCAGTTCCCCTTATTGGGTACATTCATTTAAGTTCATTTGCTTCTTTTTTCAGTAATCATGTTCATTGGTTGAGTGCCTCACATACCATAATGAAGAATGAGGACAGCTCCACTTTGTGGATTCGGGGAGAACCTAGATCCCCCCTCTTTGTGATTGCCAGACATAAGAGAAACCTTACATTTCCGGGAAAATTCCAACAGTCAGCTGAATTTCAATATAATGTTATCTGTACTTATGTCAAAATGATCTCTCATCGGCAGTATATTGCCTTACAAGGAAGTAGCCAAAGGTGGGAGCATTCTCCTATAGCTCTCAGGGAAAAAGATACGTTTTTCTTTGACAAATTCCAATATCCCTATCTAGAGTACCTGGTTACATTAAGTGTATGGAGTCTTGTGTCCTGAAATGGATGGGTTTAAGGTTCATATTTCCCCTTATCTGGTGTTTAGATAGGAACTATAAGGGAATCTACAAGGTGACCAAGAAAGATGAGAGATATTGTTGGGGTACTTTGATCATGAGCAATGGGTTTGTGCAATTAGGGGAGGAACCAGAATCCTCATTCAACCTCACTAATTTTCACAGGAAGATTCTTGAGTCTGATTCAAACTCAAACTAGTTCAAGTTGTTGCATGAGGAAATTCAACCAGATAAGTTAGGGGGGGATGTTGGGTCCCAAAATTTCCCCTTTTTTCCATACTTTGTCCCATCCTTTTACTCTATTTTTACCCCTATTTTGCAGTTGAACCTTTATCCTTTCCATACAAACCAACATAAAGACCTCAGGTAAGGAATCATTATTTATTATTTCATTTTATGATTGGTTTTATTTATGATCATGGATTTTACCTATTGTTGTGATGACATTTCTATGCTTCGAAAGAAAGATTCAAATTCACAGGTGGCGCAACTGCAACAGTTTGTTCTATCTAGAAGATGGTCCCTATTGGCTTCAGCTACTTGCTTCGAATATGTGGTTGACGTTAATGCAAAAGGAATCTTTGGTGCACCTTCATGATTGCAACTGAACTCTCTGATAATCTTCCAAAGTCTGTTGGGTGTGTCAGCTCGTAGAACAACTCACAATAAAATTTATTTTTCCTAAGATGGTTTTATGCAAGAAACAATTAGTTGTAACTACTTTGATGAGTCGGTAACCTGAAGATCAAATATCTTCATGGCTTCCCGAAATTGATGTAACAGACTAGCCTTGCTCTTGTGTAAATATACGCAGGCAGGGAAATCCATGGGTTCATTCTTGGATTGTAAGAGAGAGCCGACTGATTATAACTGTAACTTTGATATTTTGTTCATATAATAAAAAGGGCATTAATTCTCAGTAGTTTCCTATTGTATCCTTCATGATATTTCAATAGCATATATGTTTGAAGGCTAGGGCCTGCCTTCATACATAGTTGCTGATAGATTAGATGTTTTAGTATTTTAATTCTGGTTATGTGGAATTTCAGTGTGATGCATTTTTATGATTGCATCAATTGATTTTCCTCTAGTTTGTTGTAGCTGATTTCGTGTGACATTCGACTGTGCAGTAATATTTCTCGTTATGCAGAGGTGTGTTAGACATTGTAACATACTTTCTCAGCTCATGTATTTTGTGCGTTGTTTATCTTTCTAGATTTTCCTGATTAGACTAGTCCTTTTCTTTGATGAATTTTCTATTTGAGTAACGAGTAGAGATCTTTCTGGTTTGGTAAATTAGACTTTCATTTCTTGCAAAAGTAATTCTAGGTGGATTCTTATTTAGATAATAAACCTTCATATTGGTGTGATACGAAATAGAAGTTCTTTTGAATTCCTAGATGGATAATGTTATTTTTGTTTCTTACAAGGAGTTGAGTTGGTTGAGCAGTAATTAGAACTGAGTTACTTTCATTTTATTTATCAACTAATGAACATTGTTATGCATGTACTTTTCTAATTTCCTTTGAAATAACAGACTTCCCTGGTTGGCAATTAAATATTGAACAGGCTTCTTGTTAATCAATTAATTAATATATAGAGTGCCCAACACTATCTAACACATAGTTGGGTTTACAAGGACTTACTCATCCAAACCAACACTCATATTAAGGACCATCCAATCAAACTAATAGATGGGTTTCTTGGGCTTACTCATCCAATCCAGCATACATCAAAACACACATATAACCAGATCATGTCACATAGAGTCAAGCCAACACATAGTTGGGTTTCATAGACTGTCTAGTAAAGCCAATATACAATTGGGTTTCATAGGCTACTAAGGAAAACAAGCCAAATAGGTGGGTTTCATAGGATACAGAGCCATATCATGTCACACACGGTCAAGCCAACACACAGTTGGGTTTCATAGACTGTCTAGCTAAGCCAATATATAATTGGGTTTCACAGGATACTAAGGAAAACAAGACAAACAGATGGGTTGCATAGGCTGCATAGCCAATCCACCTCATAGTTGGGTTTCACAAACTGCACACTGTCAATCCAACATTCACAACCACACACACATCAAAACATAGTCAAACCAACCTTCAGTTGGGTTTCTCAGACTACTAAGGCATTGACTCACACCTGGTTAATTTCTCACCACAACTCAGCAACAAAGTGTAACACAGAGAAAATAGGGTTTACTTGCATACCATAATGAAATTTAGACAAATAGTGTAGAAAAAACTTTCGTGACTCAGGATTGTCGAACCACCATACTACACGTCTCAAGAGAAATTATGTGTGAACGAATGGTCTTGGATCCTAGAATAATGAACCACGATGGTGCTGAGGAACAACAAAACTTTTCCCCCGACTAAGGAAATATGGACTAGCATGAATCACATGCTTCCTTGTGTCAGAAGTAAGATCACAGCTTCCCAGACTACAAACATGCAGGATTTCTCAAACACACAATTAGACTATCATGCCTTGCTCTGCCCAAGGCATTAATTGCCTCTACCAACTTCTGGAATAAATTGATGATTAAGGATAGAGGAAAAAAAGGTAGTTGAGGGTTCACGGGTTCCCCCATTGACATATGGTCACACCCTATTGGCTCAGGGGGTTTGACTAAATCCCCACCCTATCCCTTATGGAATCATGCCCCCATCTATTTCTCGTTGCAGTCCGATAGCTAGTTGTGGTATTTTATTAATTATATATTTACATGATATATCAAAATATATATACTATGTTTGACTTAGCACTATCACCATAGGCACCAACCTTGATCACCTATAGAAAACACTAGATCAATGATAGGGCCTTGGCCTTGAGCTCCATGCCCTGATATCAATAATATATACATCATGTACAATCTTAATACCATGGGGTCAGAACCAGGGTATTACAATCTGTGACATCATCAAGGTGATACATTTATATTCCATATGAAGTTTTCAACAATCATGTGTAACTGGAATAGCTACTGAAACATCTTTAGTACTGGAACATCATCTTCTACAACACCGAGTCTTCATCTTTGATCTTCTGCAGCACTCGATCACTTGATTCCTTGCAGCAACATTTTGATCTTATTATTGCAAGACTTGAATCTCTTAATCCTTTGCAACAACACTTTGATCTTCATCTTCTTGCAGCACTTGATCACTTGATCCTTTGTAGCAACACTTTGATCTTATTCTTGCAGTATCTTGATCTCTTGATCCTTTGCAGCAGCACTTTAATATTCATCTTCTAGCAACAATTTGATCTCTTTATCCTTTGCAACAGAACTTTGGTCTTCATCTTCTTGCAGCACTCAATCACTTGATCCTTTGTAACAACACTTTGATCTTCATATTCTTGCAACACTTGATCACTTGATCCTTTGCAACAACACTTTGATCTTCTTCTTGCAACACTTCAATCTCTTGATCCTTTGTGGAAGCACTTTGATATTCATCTTCTTGCAGCACTCGATCACTTGATCCACATCATTATCTCAAATCATGCTTGATATTTCAATCAATACTTTCATTGTCTGCATCCATGCTTGATATGTCGATCAATAACATCGTCAGAAGCATCATAACCTACTGCACACATGATCTCTTTATGGGATGGTCAATCCCTATCACTTTTGGTCATAAGTTCCAAGGATGATGCAATCTTAATCAGCCTACTCCCACTTAATGAGGAGGGTCTACATCATTGACCAATAGGATCACCCACAAATGAATGCAGGACCACATTGTTTGAAAAAGAATGCATATCTTGTCCGTAAATGAATGTAGGACCACATCATCTACAAATGAATGCAAATCTCATCCGTAAATGAACGCAGGACCACATTGTCTGCAAATGAATGAAGTTCGCGTCTGCAAATGAATGTAGATATCATCCACAAATGAATGCAAAAAAAACATCGTATGAAAATGAATGTAGATCTCATCTGCAAATTAATGGAGGACCACGTTGTCTGCAAATGAATGCAGGACTCGTCATAGACCATCCTTATCCTATTAGTGCTAGGACCACTCTTAAGAGAGTGTTATTTTCTATAGCACCATCCTACAAGTGAATGTAGGATCACTCTCTAGAAGAGAGTACTATCGTTTGCGAGACCATCCTCAGTTGGTAAGGGCTTGGACCACTCTTATTAAGAGATTTTTCTTATCCACAACACCATCCTCAAAAGAGGATGCTATCATCCATAATTGAATGTCGGACCTTATCAACATCAGCAGGCGCACTTGGCCTTTTTTTATGGGTGCATCATTTCCATCTCATCTGCAATGATAGTCTCATCATCACTCCACCTTTCTAGGGAGGGTCCATATCATCAACCTACTCCCCCTTTCCAAGGAGGGTCCATATCATCATCATTCGTCCTTGTGAGGAAATTCTGCAGAATCATCATCACTTTTCCTCCCTACGAGGAAATTCTTCAGTATGATCATCATTGTTCCTCCCTATGAGGAAAGTATTTTTGGAATGCACCAAGCCTATCATGGAAGTATTCAAACTTTACTTGAGACAAAGGCTTCATCAATACATCAGCAACTTGCTCATCGGTGCTCACATGCTAGAGTTTTATAGCTCCCTTATGTACCATATCCCTTATGTAAAAATATTGGATTTCTCTGTGCTTTGATTTATCATGGAATACAAGATTCTCTGTCGTCTTTATACAACTCTGGTTGTCACATAGAATCGCTACAATATCCAAATCCAGATAAAATTGACCTGTCATTAATTTATGAATCCATGTGGCTTCACAACTAGTGGAACCAACTGCTTTATACTATGCTTCAGCCGTGCTGAAATAAACACTAGATTGTTTCTTGCTAAACCATGAGATCATGGAAGATCCCAGAAAATAACATCTAGCTAAGGTGCTCGTTCTGTCTGTGGTACTTCCTTCCTAATCTGAGTTTGTATATCCATACAATTTGTAGTCATGAACTCCATCATATTATAGTCGAAATTCTATTGTACCTTTTAGGTACCTCATCAGATTCTTTGCAACTATCAGGTGAACTCATCTAGGTTCAATTAGATACTAACTCAGGTTGTTCACAACAAAGCATGTATCTTTCCTGGTATTCGTCAGATTGATCAATGACCCAATAATATGTCTATATTGAGTCTCATCCACTAACTCTAATGAGTCATCAGATAACAAATTCAGGTTGGTATCAATGGGTGTGGACATGGATTTATAGTCCAACATATCAAATATTATTAATATTTCCATGGCATACATTTCCAAACCACATTCCTTCACAAAAATATGAACATGTTGCAATGTACTTAGACTCTTCATGAGATCATACCCGATCCCAAACATCCTGAGGTGCTCCTTCTATTCTCAACACTTCCTCTTTGCATCTATAATGACTTCATCCTTTCAAGTCATCGACATATTCTGGTCTTCCGCATTCAACCTTGAAGGTTGGAACCCAATTTACTCTTGGTAAAGCCTTAGTCCATCAAGAATTTTTCCATCCTGTCGTACCATGTCGAACTCGAAGATATTTTGCAGGCACTCCCCAGGAAGCATAGCATTATACTCCCTCTACATTTTGTATTCTATGTATCGAAAAATTATGTATTGGAGTGACAAGTAGCATCCTTTTCTATTGATATTTTATGTATCCATCTCAGGTTACTAGATACCAAGATCCTTTATCTTGAACTTTGTTGAAAATTTCCTCTTGCACCCTTCTATGAGCTTGTTATATTCTATAGGTTTCCATCTTCAACTGTGTATCAAAGGTTAATATATTCATCACTCTAGGTGATCTTCAAGCTCCTTATGTAACTCGGTGTGCTTATCTATGGGTTCCTTATGAGCTCGTACAAATTCTTTTATGCACATGTTGTTCTTTGCTCGATATATACTTCTTCTTCACTGGAGAAGTGTGTATGGTCAATAGAGTATGTCGTTCCATAATCTACTCCCTCTTTCTGAGACAAACCACAAACCTTTCTTTGTATACTTGATCTTGGTGATCCACTTGGAAGACACTACAGAAGTCCCTTCAGGTCTCAGAACCATATCCTAGACATCATTCCCCATGATCAACTAGTACTCTTTGATCATGGCTTATTCCATAGCTGGAAGAGTCTGCATCAATAATGTCACTAAACTGTGCCACATAATTAGAGTGTATCTGAGGCCTCTTTGGAAGACCCATCATACTTTTCTTCATCTTTAATTATCTCCCGTACGCAAGGTGGTCTTGATCTATTGAGGTGGATCTACCACTCTCTTATATTCTTCTGAAGCTCTTTATTCTGTCACACTGCCTCTTACCCTAGTAGCTTCAGGTTCATATTTATGTATTCTTATTGGAGTGAATCTTGAACTATCATCACTTGTTCTTCGGAACAAGCCTCATCCATCTTTTCTTGTAGGTGATTATACATGATCTTTCCTACAAGTCAAAGGTATGAGTTGCATCATTTCATAAGACATAATGACATATTCTTATGCATAAAGATATAATCATGTAACTATTTTATCCATTACAACATTCATCCATATCCCGTATACACAGAAAATTTTTGGATGCCTTCCATTTCTACCATAACATCATTGAGATTGTGCACTAATCCCAATATGTCAACAAAGAGGTTTTATTTTAGATAAGTAGCAATGGAGTGTTTTATATAACCATGGACTAATTACCCATAACATGCATATTAGTAGTATACTATAATTAATGCAACCATTCTATCATGCATAATACATTTCCTTGAACACAACTAAATAATGACAATTCAAATACTTATCTTTTTTTTTGGTAGACTCCTTGATCTTTATGTCATCGATCCTTCTATTGATTCTGGGAACTTGTGTACTGGTTCTGAGTGTCACTAATTTCATTCTTTCTTATCCAAATGCTGAAATGGATAATATTATGGTCTTTGTATTCATGAGTAGAATTCACATTCCTCATCACTTGAGAAATATTCAGCGGTGTGAGCATGATGTATTTATTTGACTTCTTCAAGTTTTCCTTTGATTTTATAAACCCTTATGAAGTGGAACTCCATGGTATGCGAGTTCTGTATCTTCACATTCTTCATATGGTTCCTCAATGTTATATTTCCTTCATACAAGATAGTCATTGTGCTGAACATATCCTTGGGAGTTTACAAGGATGAAACATGTGAGATCCAATGGAGGAAGAAATAATCCTCTTGGATTTGACTAAATCCTTCTTGTGCTTTGTCTTCATCTCCCTCTGGATCTGCAGCTTCTTCTTTGACACAGTTTTCTAGGTCATGCTTCTTTAGGTATGAGAAGCACTCTATACTTCCATGATCAGAGGTTCTCTACTTCTTTAATTTTTTTCTCAATCTTGGTTTTGGTTTTCATCATGATAAAAATGAAAAACTCAAATGGAAATAGAGAGAATAGAATTTACCAATGACATTTCTTCAACTTGATGCTAGCTTGAAAGATTTTCTGGAAGACTACTTCTAGTGGACCTAAGGTTTGACAAAGAAACCCTAATTTTTCAACTTAGGTTTCTTTCAGATCTGATTTGATAGAAATATGTTCCTCCTCAAGGAGAGCTAAGCAACATACTCATTTTCTCAAAACTGTGAACAAAACTACAAAATATACGATGCCCTGGTTTTCCCCTGGCAATAGTGTTAGGTCAAAAATTGAAAATCCATATAATGAGGAACTTCATCCATAGAAATATGAACCCTCCTAGGGATATTTTTATAGTCCTCCTTTTTCAACTGATCGGTGGAGGGAAGTTCCTGGAACAGGAAACCCTAGTTTTCATCAATTTCAACTGTAGAATTGTCTGATCTTGTTTCTATTGTATCTCCGAAATTCCTAATCCTCTGGGTATAAAAATTTGTAGTGAGGTATCCTGGTATGTCTTCTTTCCACCTTCACATGTTATAGAATAATTGGTTTCACCAAGTGGTACTTATGTGAATTTTCCCAAGGTGACTTATTTTAGTACTGTTCTGAATAGAGAACTTTTATGGACTTCCAGGAGTTCTTGTTTCACCTTCGAGGTCTGAAAATTTTACCAAACAAAATAAATTCCTTTCCCTATCTTAAACATCTTGATAAATTTCATTTGGACCTTTCTAGAACGATATATATCAATTCTCCCCATGTCACCTATTTAAGGGTGAATTCTAGGAGACGCCAGAACCCTAAGTTGGAGGAAACATATATCCTAGATTATAGCGAATCTGAGGCTGAAAAATTTATATAGGGTGGAGTAAGACTTAATATTCATCCTGTCAAATTTTCAGCTCCTGATAAATCTCCAATATCTAGTTATAGTGAAATCTTCAACATGTATAGTTTTTTTCTTCTAGGGTTTTCAAGCATGAAACCCTAATCTTCAGTAGTTGTAGTTGAAGTAGTGTTTTAGCTGCACAAAGACTTCTTTCAGTGTATTTATGATACCATGTAAAGTTTTTATTCTTAATATCTAATAAAATTTAGCATCACAACATTATAACTATATGCAAAAGGATCACTAAAAGAGAGATAGGAATAGTCGCACAAAAGAACACAAAGATTTATCCTGGGAAACCCTCATGGGGAAGAAAACCCAACAAAAATTCCTCTATATAGATGTTTCAAAAGTACAAATACAAGATCCCAAATAGGTTCTCCTTATCCCAGCAAATATGTTTCTCTCTCTCTCTCCTATTTTCTATACACAACTGAGTGTGTGTTCTAATGAGGAACAAAACTCCTCTATTTATACTCTTCTTGTCACTTGACTTTTACCCTAACAAGTCGGACCCTACAAATTTTATGGTCTCAATTCACCTAAAAATACACAAAATAGTATTATATTATATTCAAGAGGGTACTATTGACCTAACTTACAGTGGCGGTTATACATCATGACTCTATGATGTCCAAATACAATAGTAACATCCCGACGGAGGAATAAGACATCTCCCTTGGGTTACATCAGTAAAATACATTTGGTATATTCTTCAAAGTTACAATATTTAAACAACCAAGCCCAAATTCCCTTTTATTAATCATATTTTAACTTTTAACAGTTCTTAGTGAAATACACAACCTATAATGGAGCAACTCGCAAATAATACATGGGTTTCTTTGAGGAAACTCACTTATTGCACTCTTAAGATCCATACGTAGGTTGCTTGAGGGAGACTTGTGTATGGTACGCAGGTTGCTAAAAGGAAAGTTGCATACTCCAAGTGAGTTGATATGCAAAGGTAGATGATACTAGAGTTAATGGAATGTATTAAAGGTCCAATCGTCTGATAAATATAGGGCTAATTCTATCCATGGTGTCCTTTTGTGTAACAACACATTTGGTGTCAGTACTCGGATGAAGAAGTTCCATTTTTAGGTATAACACCTATGAAGGGAAGGGTGATTGGCTAAATGACTATGATAGAGTGTGTGGAGCTATGTGTTTGGAAATGTCTCCTCAAATGCATTACCTCATTGATTTTTTTGAGTATCCATTTTTAGTTTGGAGCAATCTGAATAGATATTTTGATGTGAAAAAAGAAGAAGTTGATGCATGGAGCAAATATAGCACCTTCTCAAGTTATATCCCTCCTAATTTCTAGTCCTCATGCATTTCTCAAGAAGTTGTTCTTGAAGAAGAAGAAAATGCAGATTCAACAAATGATCCAGTTCCAATTTATCAATTTTATTCCTTTGGTTCTTCCTCTTTTTTCCAAGAAGTTGATTCACGTTAAGATAAAATTTGAGTTTCTACTACAATTGAAGAGCTCTCTCCCTATTCATTGTTCTCCAATCATTCTTCAAATTTTTAATTTGAGGATAATAAGCTAGTGTTTGGTCATTCACCTCCTATGCATACTTCACAATAAGATGGTGAACAACATGGTGATCTCATGGATGATTTGGAGGCTATATCAAATTTTGAGAGTGCTCCATTTTCACTCATATTTAATGATCCCATTCTTCCTACCTATTCCTACATGATGACTGGCACCTTTCCTTATATATCTACTAAACATGGATACATTGCCATCACATTGGCATACTCAGGACTCTTGTTACTCTTTATTGGATCTTATTAGAACTCTCATGATTCAATGTTGATTCTTCAATCCCTTCATGATTCACTTGAGAAAACTCCCACCACTCTTGGATCGAAATATCAAGCATCTCAAGACTCTTTTGGATCTGGCACCTTGGTTGGTTCAAAGTTCAAGTATGAATAACACCTACATTTACTCTCATGTCAGTTTTATACAGTTTTTCTACATGGTTCATGCAGTTTTTATTGTTCTTGATTTAGTTGAGCATATTCCTCTTCTTCCAAAGAGAAAAATTCATCCATATATAGTCATCACGTTCTAGAGAGCATAGTTTTTTGTTTCCTTTATTTCATGTCCTTTCTTTAGGGGGTATTTTTTCCACTGGGTTTTTCCTCTTTCCTCTATTCATATGGATTAATAATTTAAAGGGTGACCATAGGCCTAGTTGTCTAGGCCTTATTTTTTATATTTCACTCACATAATTCAGGATTAAGGAGGTGTTGGAACATAATTCAATCTAGACATTAGGTTCTACATCATTATTTGATTTCCTAAGGGTCTATTCAAGCTGTTCCATATGTTAGTTGGATAACTAGTGCATAAATTTTCAACTTGTGATAGTTTATCCACAATTTTATTTTACTTTATTTTTTCTTAGCTAAAGTGCACATCATGCTTTTATCCTACTTTTTATGAGTTAAAGCGGCTTTATTATACTTTTCTCATGGAATAGGATGAACTAGGTATTCTAGGATGACTTTGAAAAGTTTGCTAGTTTTTTCCTGAATCCCAACACTCTTATGCTTCATGCCCAATCTTCACACAACGTTTGGATATCATATATGCTCGTTTTCTTATGTTTCCCCATATACCTTTGAAATGTCTGCTTCCTCATCCTCTTTTGTTGCTATCTCCCTTGGAATGGTCCTTAGACTAGTTCTTTTCTTTCTAAGAAAGGAAAAGAGACTCTCCAATAGGCTCAATGGTGTTCTTTCCAAAGGATTTATCTTTGTATTCAATCTTCTCTACCAAGGTGTCAAAGGTGATATCTTTCAATTTATCACTCGCTTGAGGTGACTCTAGATAGTTTGAATGTTTTGGATAAAACAATTTGACAAATATTGCAACTGGAAGATCTAGTTTCAGACTAGAGGATTGAATATTTTGCATCATTTCTCTCATCTCATATGCAACCAACATGGCGTCATTATCATTAACCTATAACATGAATAGTATCAACATTAGATGAATCACATCAATTTTGGAATGTGAGTCATACCAATCCTTCAAAGTTTTTAAGGCTTCAAAACAATATTTTGCAAGCAATATGCGGTGACTCACATCTTCACTGAATGTAGCAATGATCATTGCTAATGCTTTCTTATCTTTGGTATGCCATATAGACAATTCTTTTCTTGATGTTGGAGGCTTTGGATTCGATGTGATTGATCCAACCAAGAGTTGGAAGGTTTTCGAGATTTGACAAAGTCTAGCACTTCAATTGCTTGGACAAGCTCCACATTGTACTTGACAAGTCCAAACCTTGACACAAATGACCTTGACAGGTTCTACACAACTGTCAAACATTGATATAATGTCTCTATCTTCCAGTCATCTATGACAGTTCAACTTCTAAACCGTTATAACTTATTTTGTAACTAAACATAACAGGTAGTCACCCAAGCATCTCGGCATCCTATATAAGCATGTACACTAATGTAATATACAGTATTATGATTCATCCACCTTTCATGGAGAAGAAGTAATCAATTGGTTCAAATTCTTGCATATTGTATGTACGTGTACTTTCTGTCGATCTAAGTGTATTCCCTTATTTACATGTTCTTCTTATATGCTTCTGCCATAAAAATACTTGAATCATTCAGTCGACTGTTTTCCCCAACATGCACCTAGGAACGACCTACATCATTTGTATCAGAGCAAGATCTTGTTCAGAGCTTAAGTTACATCAGCACTTATGTCAAATTTATTTAACTTATGCATGTTCTAATAGGCTCACAAACTCAGAAACACAAGCATACACTTCCTTCTACTTCAGAAAAGATGGTCGAAGAAGAAGACAATAGAAATGAAACTGACGAGATAGAACAACTCGTAGAAAAAGCATTGGCTCGCCAGCAAACCGAGATGTTCACCCAGCTCACCGAGATTATCATACAATTTGCTTTGACATCTGGGGAATCCTTGACATGACCTCACTCTGATAAAATCATCTCCTTCAAACTGTAAATGAATCTGGACATACCAAACCTTGAAGGCAAGATTGACGTGGAATCCGTCGAAAATTGGGTGCAACAACGGAAATATTACTACCCAGTGAATCAAATCTCCAAAGTAGAAAATATCATCATTGCATCCTTAAAAATTTCAACCTTTGTACATTGCTAGTGGGAGAATCTATCAACAAATATAGAAAAAGAAGGAGACCCCATAGGCACATGGGTAATTTTTTTTGAATATGTCTGAAAGGAGTTCTACCTACCCAAGTATCTTGAAAATCAGTACAAGAAGTGGCAACAGCTAAGGAAATGGAAATATTAGTCCATACAAAGTTACATAGGAAATTTTTATCGACTCATGGCTAGACTTGGCGTCCAAGAAGAATAAAAATTGCTTGTCCTAAAGTACGTCATCGGTTTATCCCTGTCAGTACTCTTGTGGATGCATTTCATTACACCAACAAGATTGAAGCTAAACATAAAGGAAAATCATGTTTCACGAACAAGCCAATAGGTTGAACATTAGGTAAGAAGTCACCATCCGACTTCGACAAATTCAAGAACCCTTCTCATTTGACTCCACCAAATCCCAATAATCAAAAGAAGAACTTCTAGAAAGACAAGAGGGATCGCAACAAATAATCTCTTACCGGGAAATGGTGTGATTATCATAGTTCAACATGGCATGATATGTTAGAATGAAAAGATTGGAAGACATTTTTGGAAAAATTGTTGACATCCGTCTTGTCTGATAGAACCCTGGTAGAATCTGATCCAGATGCATCAACCCTCTTGGATTTGACCTCGCCCACTCCGACAGCCTCTACTATCGTCAATGAGGAGGAATGAGAATGCATGTTCCATACACATATATGGGTTCAGAAAAATCCATTACATGTGATTGTGGATAATGGTAGCCAGAAGAACTTTTTTTCTAAAGATCTTGTGAAGAAATTAGGCCTTGTCACCACTCCACATCCTCAGCCTTACAATATGGGTTGGATGAAGGATGTGTACGAACTAAGAATCACATGCCAATGCTGACTCACCTACTTCATTAAGCCTTTTGAAGATGAAATACGCTGTGATGTGGCACCACTTTCTATAGCCGATGCCCTATTTGGAAAACCCTACCTATGGGATTGACATGGTACATATCAGTCATGGCCTCAGAAGGTGATTGTCAAAATTTGGAATCAATGCTATGGGATACCAGAGTGAAAACCCACATCAACGGTTTCTATGATATCTGCCAAACAAAAAAATAAACTTATCAATCATGATCAAAATTTTGCACTAATCATGATAAAGCCTCAACATTCCAAGAAGATTGTAGCAAAAAGTTGACTCATTCACCAGCGTAGCTCTCGACAACAACATATCGACCGCATTCTTGAGGAATACTAGAATGTATTTCAAACACCAAATGGAGTACCTCTACATTGTTAGGTAAAACACTCCATTGAACTTATTCCTAGTTCTTCATTACCTAACGCATCTGTTTATAGAAGATCCATTCTCGAAAATGAAGAGATTCGCAGGAAAATCCAGGATTTGATCGACAAGGGACATATCTACCCCAGGTGCTCCCCTTGCGGAATTCTAGTCTTCCTAGTTCCAAATAAATACGAGACTTGGCGCATGTGCATAGGCTATCAGGCTCTCAACAAAATTTCAGTGAAGAACAGATACCCTCTTCCATGGATAGATGAACTCATCAACAATCTAAAAGGTGCTAAGTTCTTTACAAAACTCCACCTCAAGTAGGGATACCATTAGATTCCAATCGAGTCCACCAATGCATGGAAAACAGATTTCAAAACCAAGGAAGGATTGTTTGAATGGTTAGTCATGCATTTCGGCTTAACCAAAGCACCTGCAACCTTCATTAGATATATGGATGATGTTATACAACCTTTCATCGGTAAGTGTGGCATTGTCTATCTCGATGATATCTTGATTTTCAGTCGATCATGGGAAGAACATGTCAAATATATTTGACAAGTCTTTGACACTCTCCAGCAACATCAACTATATTTAAACATGGACAAATTCTCATTTGCGATGACCAGCATCAAATATTTTGGGTATGTAATCGACTCTACAGGCATTCATGTCGACCCAGAAAAAGTACATATCCTCAAAGATTGGCCCATTCCTCAAAACATTCATGAACCAAGAAGTTTTCTTGGTTTGGTGAATTTATATCGATGATTCATACTTGGATTCAGCCACATCACATGGACTTTGAATCAGTTGACCAAAGGAAATGGGAAAATTGTCTTCAAATGGACACCAACACAACAACAAGTTTTTGAACAAATCAAAAACAATCTTTGTACTGCAATAGTACTTGTGTTACCTGATTTACATTATCCTTTTGAGATTGAGATGGACACATCAGACTATGTCCTAGGCACAGTGATCACTCAGTCAGGTGACCCAGTCGTGTTTCATTTTGATACTTTCAATGACACTGTTAGAAGGTACTCGACGTATGAGAAATAAATGTACACCATTGTGCAAGCTATTAAACAATGAAGACACTACATTCTCAACAAGGAAATGGTCATCCTCACTTAACATAAACATTTGTAGTTCCCTCCATCCCAGTCGAAATTACAGACAACTCGACAACTCAGGTAGATTAATTACCTGCAACAATTTCAGTTTGTAATTAAGTATTGGAAAGGCAAATCCAATGGCGCAGATGATTGTCTCATTAGACCACCCATTACTCTACTATCTACAGTGATGAATATGTAGGGTTATGGCACCACTACTTGGCCACGATTGTATTCGGTATACAACGAATTTTCTGTAATTTATCGACAGCTTCAAAATGACACGATGTCTACTACCAACTACTTCCTGAAAGACACCTTGCTATACAATCTTGGACAACTTTGTGTTTTGACGAAAGCCCATTTGGGATGCGCACTACAGCAAGACTGCAGGACATTTTGGATTCGCAAAAACACTTGTTATCCTCCAAAGGTATTTTTACTGGACTTCACTTAAATATGACATCAACAAGTACATTCAATCATGCATGGTTTGTGCCATTGTTAAACTTCTGAATCGACGACAAGGACTATACACACCCCTTCCCTTTCCTATTCGACCATGGGAATCTATTTTTATGGACTACTTGACGGGATATCCTACTACCAAAAATAAGCATGATGTGATCTTAGTATTAGTTGACATATTTTAGAAGATGGCTATACTCATACCATGCAACAAGACTACAACAGTGCAGTAGACTGCTCATCTCTTCTTTGAACATGTGTGGAAACATTATGGCCTCCTGATGACCATTTTTTCTGAGAGAGATGTTAGATTTGTCAAGACCTTTTGGAAAACTCTCTAGAAATATCTCAACACGAGAATCTCTTTGTCAACAGCCTTCTATCGCAAATAGACGGACAGACCAAAGTTGTAAATCATTTAGTTTTAAAATTGCTTCTCATGTACAACCACAACCATCGTCGAACATGGGATGGAATCCTTCCATACATCAAGCACAGCTACAATGGTGCTTAACACAATTCCACAAGAAAGATTCCATTTGAGATTTGTTATGGATTTCAACCCTCAGCACCTATTGAATTAATCAGTTCCTCGACACAGTTGAACGACACTGACTTCGAAGGACGAGAAGTGGAGAAAGCATTGAATTTTAGAGATCAAATCTACAACATCTAGAAGCAAGAACAAGAAATGTTGCAATGAGGGAATGCAAAAGCTAAGGCCTGACATGATAAGCATCATATTCCTCATTCATTCCAAATTAGGGATCAGGTCTGGTTACATATAAAGAAGGAGCGCTGCACTGGTCCATACAGAAAGTGTTAGATTTTTAACATTTAAGCTATATGATCTTAGGATCTTATCTGAGAAAATAACAAGCAGAGCAATAAAAAACAAGAGACAATGAACAAAAATATTTTCCTTAGGGAAACCATAAAGGATAAAACCCACAACTTCCTCAGAGATATAATCAACACCAATAGTAAAACCCAAAGACAGTAAGATGATCTCCCGATAGCAGTAGTCTCTCTCTCTCTCTTGTCCCAGATTCTTCTCTCTCTTTCAGTTGTGTGCTACAACTAAGTGTGAGTGAATGAATATGAATGTGGCATAAATAGATAGGCTCCCTCTCTATTTATACTAATTCCTAACTTGACAATAACTCACTAGGGCTGGCTTCTCTAGGAGATTCTAATAACCATAGGGCCCCACAACTGTGGGGACTTTAACCCTTGATCAATAAGGAGGGTTTATACTCTATGAATTTACATGAATTGTTTACATTGTTGAATCTCTTGATAAAAAAGTTGGGGCATGAAATGACTTAATTACATTATAGATACTTACCAGAATAAACATCGGGGTACAATACATAAGATATACAAGTGAATACATTCTAAAGTTAGAAATACATCAACACTCCCTCTTAACTAGGAAGGTATTCTCTCGACACAATTTATCAGCACACGTATTCTTCTTTGTATCATTTGGATCATCATATCTTCATCTTCAAGTAATCTTCATCTTCAAGTCATCTTCATCATTAAGTCATCAAGTCTATATCATCACTATATCTGGATCATCATCGAATCTGGATCATCACTAGATCATCATCAAGTTTGGATCATCACTTGATCTCTATCATCACTGTATCATCATCAAGTTTGGATCATCACTTGATCTAGATCGTCACTGTTGGATCATCATTAGGTCATCATCACTTATGCTATCTCAATTCTACTCATCATGGGAGGTTCTATAGAGCCAACCCTTTTTTATGCTAGTTGTAGGCCTAGCATTCATGTAGGTATTCATCGTCTTCAACACTTATATCTGACCATGGAATGAACCATGTCAGAAAGGCCCGCCAAACACTTACATCTGACCATGGAATGAACCATTTTAGAAAGGCATGCCCAACACTCACATATGACCATGGGAGGAACACATCCAAAAACCATGTCAGAAAATCCCAGCACTCACATCCAACCTCATCATGTCAGAAAGTATCTGCACTTACATCCAACCTCATCATGTTAGAAGGGCTCTGCACTTACATCCGAACTCATCATGTCAGAAAGGCACTGCACTTACATCTGACCTCATCATGTCAAAAGGGATTTGCACTTACATCCGACCTCATCATGTCAGAAAGGTGCTGCACTTACATCCGAGCTCATCATGTCATAAGGGCTCTCATCTCTAGGCTGAGTGTCAGTCCCAGACTAAAACAAATTCCTGGTAACTGACCAGGTGCCTCCATTCTCGCAAAGAATGGCCTCTCAGCACTATGTTGAGTTTTAGTCCTAGACTGAATCAATTTCCTGGTAACTAACCAGGTGCCTCCATTCTCCTATAGAATGGCCTTCAACACTTATATTTGATCATGTGGGAACATATCCCTCAATCACATTAGAATTGCTATGCACTTATATCTGATCATGTGGGAACACATCCCTCAATCACATCAGAATGGCTCTGCACTGATCATGTGGTAACACAACCCACAATCACATTAGAATATCTCTGCACTGATCATGTGGTAACACAACCCACAATCACATCAGAATATCTCTACACTGATCATGTGGTAACACAACCCACAATCACATCAGAGCATCTCTGCACTTACATCTGAGCATTTGAAGCTCAGGCTTCCACCATGTCAGAAGGGCCAATGGAAACATCAATTCCCTTTGGAGGGAAACTCAATCTGGAGAACACCAAGCTTCTCCCTGAGGTACTCAAAATTTACTCTAGCTAATGGTTTGGTCAGTACATTAGCTATCTTCTCTTTCGTCACAACACACTGGAGCTTCACTGTTCCTCTCTACACCATATCCCTGATATAGTGATACTTGATATCAATATTATTTGACTTGTCATGGAACATTGGGTTCTCCGACAGCTTCACACAACTCTGGTTGTCGCAATATATACAAGTAGCATTAATATGGAGATCAAATAAATCAGATAGTATCTTTCTCATCCACACTGCCTCGCAACTAGCCAAACAAGCTGAAACATACTCTGCTTCAATTGTACTTAGTGCCACACGGGATTGCTTCCTGCTAAACTAGGAGATCACACCTGATCCCATACTGAAGCAACACCCTAAAGTGCTCTTTCTATCAATGGCACATCCTGCCCAATCTGAATCCACATAACCTTCCAGGTTAATATTTTGATTCACCTCATACTTGAGCCCATAATCAACTGTACCCTTTAGGTAACTCAGAATATGCTTTGCAGAAATCAAGTGAACATGTCTCGAATTCGTTAGGAACTGGCTCAATTTGTTCACTGCAAAGCAAATATATAGTCTCATATTCATTAAGTACATCAAGGACCCAATCATCTGACAATACATAGTAGCATCAACCGCTTCTGATGAAGCGTCAATTAATAGCTTTAGGTTCGATTCCATAGGTGTGGTCATGGCATTGCAGTCCATCATCCCAAACCTCTTCAGGATCTCTATTGTATACTTCCCTTGTCCTAGGGAAATTCCATCTGTATTCTGCCACACCTCCATGCCTAGAAAATAGTGCATCATACCCAAGTCCTTCATTTCGAACTTGGCAGCAAGCTTCATCTTTTTATCATCAATCAACCCATCCTCACCTGTCACAAATAGGTCATCTACATATAGTAGGAGTATCACTGGATTCCCTTCTTCAACCATGTAGTAAAGGTTGGAATCCACTTTACTCTTGGTAAATCCCAAACTGGATAGGAACCTATCAATTCTATTGTACCATGTCCTGGGTGCCTGTTTCAAACTGTAAAGTGATTTCTTTAATTTACACACATGAGTCTCTCTATCATGTGTCTCAAACCCAAGTGGCTGTTCCACATATACTTCCTCTTCTACTACACCATTCAAGAAAGCTGTCTTGACATCCATCTGGTGTACTTTCCACTTCATTACTGTAGCTAAAGAAAGTACTGATCAAATGGAAGTATAGCTGGCTATAGGAGAAAAATTTTCTTCATAATCTATTCCTTCTTCTAGGAGAAACCACGAGCCACAAATCTTGCTTTATATTTCTCTATGCTACCATATGTAGCATGCTTGATCTTATAGATCCATTTGGAAGTCACACCAGAATTCCCCTCTAGTCTTGGGACAACATCCCAAACATCATTATCCATGATAGATTGATACTCTTCGATCATAGCATCCTTCCATTCTTTCTTTTCTGTCACTTCTTCATAGCTGGAAGGTTCTTTGTCAATGAAGTCACATAATAAGGCTACATAACCGGAGCAGGACCTGGTTCTTTTCCTTTCTTTGTGTATCTCTTTTGGATCCCCATATCTTTCTGCACCTTGGATAGCTTCTCGTACCCAAGTAGGTTTCCTCTTTTGAGGATTCTTTTCTTGAGGTGGATCTATAGGTTCTTGAGGTTCTTCTTCTTCTCAATCTTCTTCTGGAATTTCTTTGTTCATGGTTGTGTCATGAATTTTGGGTACTTCTGTTTCTTCAGGTTCTTGAGAAGGTCTCTTTATGGATTTGTTGTAAGTTGAGTCTTCGTCAAATGTTACGTCCCTGCTTATGTCGATCTTCTTGAATCCTGGGAAGTAAATTATGTAAGCCTTCGAGCTTTCAGAGTATCCCACAAATATACCCTTCCTTCCTGAAGGATCTAATTTTGTCCTCTTTACTTTTGGAATGTGTATTTACATTGGAAAACCAAATATTATGAGATTACTGACTTCTAGTTTCTTGCCAAAAAACACTTCTTTAGGTGTCTTGTTCTCGAGTACTCTATGTGGAGTATGGTTTTGTACATACACAGTTGTTCTAGCCGATTCTGCCCATAGATGCATGGGAAGATCTTGATCATGAAGCATTTCCCTTGGAGCTTCCATGATCATTCTATTCTTTCTTTTTGCAACCCCATTTTGTTGTGGATTATATGGAGTGGTAAAATCCCTCTTAATCCCTAAATCTTTGCATAATTCCTTGAATTCATTTGATGTGAATTATATGCCATTGTCTAATCGGAAAATCTTGATCTTATTTTCTGTGTAGTTTTCGATCAAGGCTTTGAATTCCTTACTACATCTTTGTTCTTCATGAAGTATATCCATGTCTTCCTAGAAAAATCATCAATGAAAGAAACATAGTATACATACCCGCTTAATGAACTGGATGACATCGGGCCACATACATCGGAGTGGATGATTTCCAAGATTCCTTTAGCCTTGCTTTCGCTACTTGGAAATGTCTTCTTTGTGTTCTTTCCTTTCACACATCCCTTGCACACTCCTTCATGTTTTGCTTGTATTTCTGGAAGACCTTCAACAACTTTGCTTGCAAGGGGTAATGCCCTATAGTGCACATGTGCAAGCATTCTATGCCACAGTTCATTTGGTTCTACTGAGTCATGAGCCAAAGCTTGTTTTGGTTGGCCCTTTAACTTGTATAGTCCTCCCTCTTGTTCTCCAATTACTACTGAATCGTCAATAGTCTTTCCTATTGGCCACATGATGAATTGACCATCTATAAATGCAACTCTTATACCTTTTGCATCTAATGCAGATATGGAGAGAAGGTTCTTCTTTAGTCCTGGCACAAATAGGAAATCCTTCATTTTCATAGACTTTCCAGAGTCTAATTTGTAGGAGGATTCTCCACTACCTTTTATTGGATATTGGTAGTCATCCCCAAGTTTCACCTTGTGGGGTGATTCATGTTATGATAGTTTCAGAAATGATTATTTGAATCCCATCATATGTTTGGAAGCCCCACTGTCTATTAGCCAATCATTACTTCCATGTGTGATGTTTCCTGTGAGAGCGGAGATCAAAACATATTCTTCATCACTTGAAGAATCATCACTTTCTTGTTTGATTCTCTTCTTGGAAGGCTCATAATATTCTATAGCATGAGCATGATGTCTTTTATTCTTTCCCTTCCTCTTGTGATATCTATCTTTGTTTCTAGGAAAATATCGTGCAAGGTGTCCTCTTTCATCACATGTATAGAAAATGTACTTAGACAAATCTTTGTTAGACTTTATATTGTTTCTCTTCTAGTGAGAGTGCTTACTTCTGTGATGATTTGTTTTGCTTTTCTTGGATTGTACTGTGAGAGATTGATCTTCACTTTTGATATTTTCTTCTCCTACTAATATTCAAGCTTCTTCTTGTGGCCATTCCTCCCACAGTCTGCTAAACTTGACTAGCTTCTTTCTGGCATAGATCCATTGAATGAAAGATTCACATGCCCTAGGGAGACCATTCAATGTGGTCATCACAATTTCTGCATTCTCTACTTCTTCATCTACCACTTCCAGTCGTTCCTTGATCTGAGAGACTCTTGTAAAGTAAGATTGAATGGTCTCTACATTCTGGATCTTAAAATTCTTCAATTGGTTTCTCAGAGTCATCTTTCGGTTTATGTTATTCCCTTCAAATAACTTGGTCAGGGCATCAAACATCTCTTTAGGTGTCTTTAGAGAGGACACCTGTGGTATGAGGTGATCCTTGATTGAATTAGGAATAATCCTCTTAGCCACGACCAATTTGTTCTTGTGTAAGGCCTTAGCCTCATCTCCCTCTTGAACGGGAACCTCTTCATTGATGTAAGAGTCCAACTCATTTTCTTCCAGGACCAAGGAGATCCTATACTTCCAAGATTGGAAGTTATTAGCTCCCTCAAGATTTTCATCAAGCTTGGTATGATGAGACATATTAACAGAGAACCTCAAATGGAAATTCAAAAATATTTATATCTTCCTAGGTTAAGATGTCGGAACTAGATCTGGAGCTGAATTTTTGCAGAGTTGGTTTAGGAGCAGATTAGGGTTTGGCCTTCCCAGAGTTCTTCCCAACAAAAATATTTGATCTTGATCTCTCAACTTCAATTTTGGGGAGGAGATAAATCCATGCCTAGGATCACTCAAAAATTCCACTTCTGTGGAAAGCCATAATTTCTGGCAGCACTGTCAGGTCAGAAATTGAAAAATGCTCAGAATCAGATTCTGCTTCGACATAAAGATGCACCTTGGAGAGGAGAGTCATCCCAACCTCCTTTTTCTGAAAATATGTGGAGAGAGATCCAAAAAGTAGGAATCCCTAGTTTTTGCAGCTGCACAGTGTCTTCTTCTCAGGTTAGCTCTGATATCATGTTAGATTTTTAACATTTAAGCTATATGATCTTAGGATCTTATCTGAGAGAATAACAAGCACAACAATCAAACAAAAGAGACAATGAACACAAATATTTTCCTCAGGGAAACCATAAAGGAGAAAACCCTGCAACTTCCTTAGAGATAGATCAACATGAAAAATAAAACCCAAAGATAGTAAGATGATCTCCCGATAATAGTAGTCTCTCTCTCTCTCTTATCCCAACTTCTTCTCCCTCTATCTCAGTTATGCGCTACAACTGAGTGTGAGTGAATGAATATGAATGTGTGATAAATACATAGGCTCCCTCTCTATTTATACTAATTCCTGAATTGACAATAACTCACTAGGTCTGAATTCTCTAGGAGAGTCTAATAACCCTAGGGCCCCACAACTGCAGGGAATTTAACCCTTGATCAATAAGGAGGGTTATACTCTACGACTTTAGATGACTTGTTTACATTATTGAGTCTCCCGATCGGAACATCGGGGCATGACATGACTCAATTACATTACAGATACTTCCTAGAATAAACATCGGGGTACAATACATAAGATATACAAGTGAATACATTTCGAAGTTACAAATAAATCAATAGAAAGATGAAACCTTTGCGATATGGTCCCTATAGTATCCTTTAACAGATTGGAGAAAACGATTTTCAGCTCGACATTCCTATGTGCCTTGGCCTACATCTAGTATTCAATGTAGATCTACTTCGACCATACCATGCACCATTGTTGGAACAGAACGACTTGCAGACAGAACCCATAGAAATCCATCCATATTTTCAGGAAACTCTTCTTTGTGGCACCATTTTCGGACGAGGCATACACCATAACAAGATGAAATCCAATCCATTGTTCAAGTGGCTAAATCTAGACAACTCCCTACATAAGGAAAATGGGACTCTGCTACTGAAGTAGCCAACAAGTTTCCTCACCTGAACGAAGACACAATGGAGACCATTGTTTCTTAAGGAAGGAGGAATGATCCAACCAACAATTGGAAGGTTGTTGAGCTTCGACAAAGTCTATCACTTTGAATACTTCTACAGGTTCCACATAGGCTTTGAAAAGTTCGAACCTCAACACAATTGACCTCAACAAGTTCCGCACAACTTTCAAACATTGACATAATGTCTATGTCTTCCAGTCGTCTGTGATGGTTGAACTTCTGAACTGTTATAACTTATTTTGTAACTGAATGTAATGAGTAGTCACCCAAGTGTCTCAGCATCCTATAGAAGCATGTACAGTAATGTCATATACAATATTTTGATTCCTCCATCTTTCATGGAGAAGAAGTAATAAATTGGTTTGAATTATTGCTTATTGTATGTACGTGTACTTTCTTTCGACCTAAGTGTATTCCCTGCTTTACTTGTTCTTCTTATATGCTTCCGCCATTACAATACTCAACTTATTCAATCGACTGTTGTCCCTAGTGTGCACCTAGGCATGACCTGGATCAGTGATGGTTCCACCAAAATCCATTTCAAATGTTTTTCCTTCACATATTTGATACCACAAATCATTGTAGATGTATGTAGCTTTAATTTTCCTATACTGCTCCAAATAGTTTTCCTTGCTAGTGAGGATTGTTCCAACAATGGGTATCAATGAATGCAACTTTACTTGCAATGTGTTTTGGGAATCAAATGAAATGAGTAGGTCTAAGTCTCTTTTAATTTTTACACTACATTATTTGTAGAATTACAACTACATAATGTCTTCTACAAGCTTTATTCTCTGTACAGGTCTTATGTAAAATGATAAGCTCTATGATCTTTTACAATGTCTTCAATAAGACAAATTTGTAGTAGTAAAAATAATATGGAATTAAAGAATTTATATGGAAGCACTACACAAACTTCAAAAAATTGCACAACCAAAACATCAAGCTGCACTTACAAATTGAGGTTGCAGTCTCAAATTAAGTCACAACACTTAAGCTTAGAGGTTGTAGCAGTTTTTGTGGCACCATTTACTATAATTAGGGTTTCAAGGATCTCTTCAATGACTAAGGTTAGAGCTCTCCATGGTCTTCACCAACTTTGTAAGAGTTGCAGCTACACCATTCACCAACTCTTTCACACAAGAGAGATTACAGCTCAAATAAGGTGGATATCCAACCCCTCTCACCTCACCATAGTGTTTAAGATGAGAGGTCATAGCTCCCAAAAAAATAATCTTCTCAGCTCTCTAGCTCACATTATAGTCTTGTTCAACGTTCCATCAGTATGCATCTCTAATGATATTTGGGAAAAAAGAGAAATCACATTCTTTAAAAGAGAGCAGTCTTTAAAAATAAATTCAGCAAACTTCAAGAACACGACCATGTAGGCACCAAAGAATCCAATTTTCCATTCTTTTGTTGCACAAAAAGGGAGAGGGGTGCTTCAATACTCAGGCACAAGTCCTGTTCGATTTGGAGAGGTGGTCATGGGTTTCACTCCAAAAAAGAATATACTTCAACATGTTAGGGTTCATGAAATCAAGTTCCACACAACTCTCTTGAGAGATCACCCCAACAAACTTCAACAAAATATAAAAAATCAAAGTGGATTATGGTTTTGGTGGAGAGAAATGGTTCATGGACCTCAATGCAATAGCAGATGTGAAACACCAACTGAATGGAAGGGGAACGTAGAGGGAAGGAGAAACTAAATGGAAGGGGAACGCGGAGGGTAGGAGAAAGACAGGAGAGCAGACTGGCAGATTGGCAAAATGGTAGGATATGACAACATGAGTTATGGTAGAAACCTTGCCTTGATACCACTGATATGTAGAATAACTCCTAACATTTACTTTTCTAATTCTGTACTCTTCTTGGTGAGCAAAAGGTTTCTGGTTGTCTAAAACGAAAAGCATAATAAATCCTTCATTGCTCCATTTTCTACAGATTGCACCTCCGGCTCCTGTTGTGAAATATCGTCTCCATTGTGAGTCTCTTTTCTGACTCTCCTCCCTTGTATCTTTCGGTTCGCAGGATGACACTGGCGTTCCCTACTCACTCCTGCTTAGGGTTATGTCTGTCTCAGCATTTTATTGTTTGTTTCTATGCTTGTTCCTCTCTGGGGTGGCGAAGTCTCACTATTTTCATTTTTCCTCCTTCTTTTAAGGGTATCGGTCTCCTCTTTTTCTTCTCAGGTCTGAATGTTTCTTCTATCTTTGCAACCCTTCCTTGGTGGGAACCGGTGACTGGAGTTGCTCCTCCTAGTCTCTAAAAAAGTGGGAATTAGTCATGGTATTTTTATTTTAGCTGGTTCCTGATTGACCTTTGCATGTTCTTCTTGTCATGATTATACCCTGGGTTTTTTGGATATCAAGGGTTTTGGGTTTTGACTACGTCGCTTTCTTGTTTTCGCCACCTTGGGGGAAGCCCATGATTCTGGGGGTTGACCTCGAGTTGTTTTTTTCACCTGGGTCATTTTTCTCTCCTTCTTTACCCAAGCTGGGTGCTATCCAAACCCTCCTTTTGTTAGCTTTCTAGGGTTTTTCCTCCCAAACCCTAATGGTTTCTCTTTAGCCCCTTCTTCTCTGGGGTTTCTAGGATTGGTTGGTGGGATAACCCTAGCCTTCTCTATGAGTCACAAACCTTAGGGTTTGCTGCTCTTAACCCTATTTTCCTATCCCTGTTGACTTTTGGGTGTAGGTTCTGCTTGTCAGTTTCTAGCTTGTCTTCGTTCCATGTTGTATTTTAAGGATGTTGCTCCTCACCTCTCATCGAGTGTTCCTCAGTCCACCATTGCTCGCTCTCGAAGGTGTAGGAAAGCAAAAGCCCATAAAGCTCTGGAGGGGAAGCTTATATTTGTTCTGGGTCATAATGTTTTCATAGAGAGGGTGGAAGCATTGTGCTCTTGAGCCCTTATTGGCAAACTCAAATACTGTCAGCTAGAAAAAAAGGAATGGTATGATTGGGCCATGGAAAACTGGAAACCGCTCCTCTCCTATGTGCCTATGATTAGTTTACTTGCTAATGGATGGATTGTTATCATCTTTCTAGAAGACACTCATGCTACGAATGTGATAAAACTCTCTGTGGCATATAGGTGAGGGTTCACTAGTTCTGTATCATTGGCATGTGAATTTCGACCCCCTCGGGGAGTGGGTGAAGAAACAACATCTGTGGGTCTTACTTTCGGCCCTTCCTTTTCCTCTTTGGAGTCGTACCATGCTAGAGGGCATTGGTAATAATATTGGCTGGTTTGTTGTGTTGGAGGAGGATTTCATGAACTCTTATGAAAAAAGGATGGCCAAGATTCTGGTGGAGATGGACATATCTGTGGGTCTTCTAGCATATGTGGAAATCCTGTGTCATGAACGCTTATTTTCATAACATTTAGATTATCTCAACATACCCTTTAGGTGCAATCGTTGCAAGGATGTTGGTCATCTTCATAGAGAATGTCTGGTCCTTCGTCAAGGTGCAGCCTCTCTGAGTGCTCAACACTCCCCCTTGATGCGGCGGTCTCCTTCTTCCATTCTGGACGTCCCCACCACGTGACCCTCATCTCCTTCTCAAGCTCCCATAAAAAAAGGTAACTATTCTAATGCCTGCTCTTTCTTTGACTATGCCTTTGAACAGGAACTTATTCTTCTGGATTCCATGGAGGGAAATACTATTCTTCCCTCCTCAGTTGTGGTTACTGATCTTGATGCGTCTTACTCTTTACCTGTTCTAGACCCTTTCGCTAGCTCTTTTAAGGTCCCTCCTCCCTCTTTGTCCCTGTCTTCTCTTCCTCAGATTATTACTCCTCCATCCCCCTTTGAACCGACCTCTATATTTTCAGACTCCAATTTCCCTCCTCTCACACGTCCCTGTCCCCATGATAGTTCTTCTCCTCCTCGCAGTCCTGTCTCCTCACCATCTTTTGCAAACCCCTCTCTGTAAAAGTGTTTGGAAATATTTTTTGTGAAAACTCCCCTCTCTCCTTCGGTCTTGCCCTTAGACTCCATTTGGTTTTAGAATGTAACTATCAGAAAAAAGAAAAAAGCCCCTCTTTCTACTTCAGATTTGGATCCTTCTCCATTCACTCTATTTTTGACTAGGCTTAAAAATGTGGCTCATCATCAGTCATCTTCCACCCAACGGGTCCTTAGAGCTTCGACCCCTCCACAGAGTGGTTCCTGATGAAAATTATTTCTCTTAATTTTCAAGGCTTGGGGGGCTTGGCTAAACAAAAAAGCCTCTATCGAATTTTTTCTTCTCTCTCTCCTGATATTATTCTCCTTCAAGAAACCATGAATAGTACCTACCCATCCCTATTAGATTTTTCTAAAATCTGTCCCGGCTGGGAATTTTGTGCTCTCAGCTCCAATGGGCTCTCAGGGGGTATACTCTCAGGTTGGAACCCCCTTCGTGTCAAATGTAAAGACTTCTGCACTTTTGCTGGAATCCTCAAAGCTTGGTTCAGGGGCACTTCTACTTCTCTCTCCATTTTAAACTGTTATGGCCCCTATATCCATCATGAATCTTTCTGGAATTCGGTTGTTAGGGGGGGTATTCTCTCCCTGCCCAATTTGATTCTTACGGGAGATTTAAATCTTACGCTGAATGAGTCTGAAGTTTGGGGTACTAAGGCTCTTCCTGATCCTCTTGGTCCATTTTTCACTAAACTTTTTTCTGATCATCAGTTAGCGGATGTAGCTCCTACTTGTGCTGGGCCAACTTGGCGCAATCGCAGGTTAGGGGCTGAGTGCATATGTAAAAGGATTGATATGTTCTTGCTCTCCTTTAATATTGTTAACCTTCTCCCCAGACATAGGGTTTGGTCTTATCCATCTGTGGTATCTGATCACTACCCTGTTCTTTTTTAATGGATGGAAGATCCTGTTTCCTGCCCCCTCCCATTCAAGTTTTATCATTCCTGGCTATCCAACGTTGATTTTGTTATGATGGTCAGAGTTGAATGGCCTCTTTTTTCCCTTGAAGCTCCTGATTCTGGGATGGATGACCTCTTCTTAAAGCTCCGCCTCATGAAAAGGAAGGTCAAAGTTTGGACTAGAGAAAAAACCTTGGAGATGAGAGAAAAGTCCATTCGTATTGAAGAAGAAATCAAAAGTCTTCTGGAAACTTCGAGTATAGGTCTGCTTTGTTCCCTGGATAACATCAGGCTCCTAGCTCTCAGAGAAGAGTTACATAGGTGGATGAACCATGAACTTCAATCTTCCAGACTACAAAGTAGAATGACTTGGGTAACACTGGGTGATGCCAATACAAAATTCTTCCACTCGGCTGCATCTGCAAGGAAGAATCATAATGCCATTTGGGGACTTGAAGACGAAGGAGGAAATTTGATTGAAGATGAAAAAGGTATTAAGGACTTGGGGGTTAGGTATTTCAAGCAGATATTTAAAGATGATAACCTAAAAAATATTGAGGCACAGCTGAAGGTTATTTGTTTATTTCCTTCTTTTATTAACCATGAGGAGAGGGAGACTTTCTCATGCCAGATTTCCCTAGAGGAAGTGGAAATGACTCTAAAATCTTTTAAACAAGATAAGTCTTCGGGCCCTGATGGATGGCCTGTAGAATTTTTTTTGGCTTCTTTTGGTATTCTGGTATGTAAATGTGGTGGAAACCTCTAGGATAGAAGGCAGAGTTATTCCTTCTATGAACTCTACCTTCATTGCTCTTATCCCTAAAAAGGAAAATCCCATCACCTTTGCTAATTACAGACCTATCTCTCTCTGCAATCTGGTTTACAAACTAATTTATAAGGTTGCTGCTCAGCGACTTAAGCCTTTTTTAGATAAGTATATTTCTCCTCAGCAATTTGGATTCTTAAAGAATAGACAAATTTCAGAACCCTTGGCCATCACTCAAGAAGTTCTTCATTCTGTTAAAACTAAAAATAGGTGTGCTTTAATTCTCAATTTCGATCTTTCTAAAGCTTTCGACCGGGTGAATTGGTCCTATCTCAGACTCATACTTCTTCAAATAAGAGTCCCTCTGGTTGGTGTAAACTGGATTATGGGATGTCTATCTTCTGCTAATTTTGCACTACTTGTAAATGGATCTGTCTCTAGTTTTTTTCTAGCCTCTCATGGCATCCGAAAGGGTTGTCCTTTGTTCCTGTTACTGTTTATTATTGTCATTGAAGGGCTTAGTTTTCTTATCAAGGATGCTCGTAACAATGGGAAGATCAGGGGTATTAAGATCTCCTCCCAACTATCCCTCACTCACCTACTCTTTGTTGATGATGTGATTATGTTTGGTACTGGTACTTTCGAGGAGTGGGTTGCATTTAAAGTCATTTTGGATACCTTTTGTGCTGCTTCTGGTATGTGTATTAACATGGATAAATCTATTTTTTTGTTCAATAATATGGAGGAAGGGTTACTGAATAGGATCTCTTGTTCTCTCTCCTTAAAATATGAGCATTTCTCCACGGGTTTTAATTACCTTGGCTACTTTCTAAAGCCCCTTGGGTATTTGGTTAAAGACTAGAATTGGCTCATTAAGAAATTTGAAAAAAGAATCCAACATTGGATCTTTCAACTTTTATCTATTGGGGGAAGACTAGTCCTGATCAAAGTGGTCCTTATCAGTCTGCCAGTCTATTGGATGGCTCTGGTTTCTGTTCCTCAATCCATTCTGGACAAGCTCAGAAGTTTGATCTTCTCTTTCCCGTGGGGCACTTCTGCGGTCAACAAAAAGTATCATCTTGCAAACTGGAGTTCTCTCTCTTTCCCGACTTCTCTTGGTGGCTGGGGAATCAAACATTTGGGTTGGTTTAGCCTTTCTATTCGTCTCAAAAGCTTATGGTTAGCAATTAATGGGACTGTCATTTGGTTTAATATCTTGACTGAGAAATATCTTTAAAAACTCTCAGTGGTGTCCTGGTTACGAAAGAAAAAAAAATTCTGTAAAAGGTGTTTTGGTGATATGGAAAGGTTTTATTCACACCTTATCTTGGCTGGGCAGTGGACTCACTTGGCAGGTTGGTAATGGTAAGGCTATTCAGGTGGGTACGGACCTGATTGTTGGTCTCGGCTCTCCTTTTTCTCTTCCATAAGACCTTTAGGACTATCTAGAGGATTATGGCATATCTACATTGGACCAAGCACGAAATTACTCCACAGGTGCTCAACGCTATTGGTTCACTACTGAGGAACTAGATTTGGGGGGTGATTGGAAACTTCTTTGGGATAATTTTACTTCAGGGCTTGAGTATGGCAGAATAAGGCTCACTGATCAAAATGACTCATTATTATGGTCACACAATAAATATGTTGGTGTTCTTACTGCGACACTTGGATACAAGTGCATTGTGCATCATTTAAAAAAATGTGCATCAGATCTGTCTCCTGTTCTGGACCTTCTCTGGAAACTAAACATACCAGCAAAAATCAAATGTTTTATTTGGTTACTTGTTAGGAATCGGGTATTAACTTGGGATAAGCTTCAGTGTCACGGTAGATAGGGTCCGAGCTTGTGCATCCTTTGTAGGAGGGGAGAAGATACAATTCAACACCTGTTAATCGACTGCTCTTTCTCTAGAAGAGTCCTCTCAGTTTTCAACGATCTATATGGGATACCCTCCTTCTAGAATAGCACTGTCAGGTCTTTTCTAGAACAATGGTTCAAAAGTATTCCTGCTAGCTCTGTCTTAAGCTATTTTCCCCTTTTCTTTTTCTGGAGTATCTGGAAACAAAGGAAATACTGCATATTTGACAACAAATAGACCTCTGTATGCTCTATACTTCAACATATTGAAGCACTCATGCATCTATATCCTGTCCCAAAAAAGAAGAAAAAAATTCGATGTATTGGCTCAGGCCCCCAGCTCTTATACCCATGTGGTTTTTTTGATGGGGAAGCTACCAAGAACCTTGGGGGAGATGGATTTATGCTTCACTTGAGTGCTTTGTATTCTATTAACTTCACTCTAGGCTGTGGCAGAAGCACAAACACCAGATCTCAGCTCCTGGCACTCTGGGCTCTTCTTGCTATGACCAAACATTTGGGGATCCCTCTCCTTACTATATTTGGTGACTCCCTTGTCATTATTTCTTGGTCTAACAAAACTGCATCACTAAACTACCCTAATCTGAGTCACTGGTGTGAGGACATACGAACCTTGCTGCAAATTGTCCCCCCTTTAACCATCAAGCATCTTATCATGAGCATAACTAGCAGGCTAACAGTCTCTCAAAAAAGGCTTTGTTGTTGGATCCTGGTTTTGGGATGTAGAATAACTCCTACATTGCTTGATTGATTTATTAAAGGCATAAAGCCATTTATTTAAACATTATTCAATTCAGGTTGGATTTCATCTTCCAACATCTCCTTCATTTCCTATATTTTTTATTTATAATATTTACAAATAATTTTCCAAAGCATAATCATTAGGATTACATTTCCAGCATATGCTTCCAATAATCAGACATAAAAACAATGTGGAACTAATCTAAATTTACCTAACCTCATTAAGGACAAAAAAATCAATTGAGAGTCAAGTTAAAGCTATGGGAATATGTATCTAAACAAGATCAAAAGCAATGTAACTAATTATTCTATGGGTGATTTTGGGAGAGGTAGCATGGATGATTTTTCTATAAGTAGCTTAGATGGCCTAGATATTAATGCATCCATTTTCATCCTATTTCAACTATTAGAATACTTCATTCCATTTCAGCCATTCGAATACTTCTAGTATGCCTGATAGTCATGTAGACAAAGCTAATTGATGTTTGAAGGTTGCAAGCTTTCTACATTCAATAGCTGCTATAGACACAGGGGATTCACCTTGTTGAGCAATATCTTATCACGTTCATTCATAAATGGGGGTTTTTAATTGTGAAAAATAAGGTCAATATATTGTAGGTATTGGGGGGATATAAAAAGGGGTTTCTAGTAAAAATAAGGAATATATTGTAAAAATAGGGGTTTTTAATTGAAAATATGTATTGGGAGGGGGGGTCAACAAAATGAATTTTGTAATTAATTATCAATATCTAGTGAAATTAGGGGTATTCTTTAATATCCCATGAACTAAGGCGCTATGACATGGTTTCACTAAGTGAAGACCCCCTGGCTATATATTGCTCACTACCTCACTATCTCATTGTGCAACTCATGGCTCACAGGAATGGGTGGTTTGAGCTTCATCCATTTTCATCTCATTTCAGTCATTGGAATACCTTAATTTCTAGCCAAAGTTTATAAATTTAGTGGCTGGTTGTTTGGCAACTTGTTAATTGAGTTCAGATATACCCAGTCTTCTTATGTCTTTGCATAATACAATTGCCTTTGGCTCTGTTTAAATAATGGGAAGCCACCGGCTCCAGTAAGGATGTTGAGATTGTTCCAACTGCCCAAGTTGAGATTGTTGATACGGTGGTGTATTATAATCCTTAGGCCTAGTCTTTTTACCATAATTTCTATAAAAGTACCCAATGCATCAATATGTAACCATGCAACACAAAACCAATATTGAGCTCAATTGTTTCAATACTTATAACAATTATATTTCAATATAATATACAAGAAACTTAATAGTTTAAAGGATTAGTTTAAACTTTAATTTTATGTAATTACTTATTCTTTATCTTGTTAATTGATATATGACGTCATGCAGCAAAAGAAGACTCTCAAGAAATAGTTTCTATAATAATTTGAGCGATTTTATTGTGATGTTATTCCTAAGTAACGTGTTACACTTAAATCTCGTCATCAACATGTGATGAGGTCCCAAACTTTAGTATTTTCCCTTAATCCCAAATTTTGAAGTGAAAATATTGGTCTAGACATCAAATCTACATATGAAAATCCAGCACCGCCTCTACCCTTTAGTCAAAGAGCAGTACCTTCTTCAGCACCACCTGTTATGTATTGGCAGTAAGCGGTGGCACCACCTTTACCCTTTGTTCAAGGCACGGTTATGCCCTGTCACCGCTCTGTTTCAGTGAGGAAGAAGCGATGCCCTTGGTAAAAAGTGAAAAAAGAGAGGTTCTCCCGAAGCTTCTCGAAATAAGGCTTCGTGGCACCCTTATCCCCACTCACTAGGGCCAGTTGAGCTTGAGATCCATCCTTTGGGGATCTCGTATCCACCTCACCCACCAATTTCTCAATCATCTCTATCCATCCCAAGCCTATCAAAGTAGGCTCATACTCCATGGTTGAGGAGAGAGTAAAGTTATGCTGTTGGTTTGACATTCTGGCCTAAATCAGTTGAGTGAGCTTGATGGAGCAAGTTGGAGCTATTGGGGACAAGACGTTGGCTTCGTGAAGGAGCACATCGACACTAAGGAATAGGTTGTAAACTTCTTCTTTATTATTTAATGAAAAATTGGTTCATTTCCCATAAACTATATTGTGTTATTATCATATATTTTATTGTTGAATTCTTTAGTCATCAACATAGAATAGTGGATTGTATTCTAGTGCTATTTGATCTTGTTTGTTGTTTTCTTGTGATCATGCAGATACATTCATGAATAAACATCATTATAGGAAAAAACTATACTATTACATGAAAGAGACTGATCCTAGATCTCCACCCATTCTAGGGAATGTCTTCCAATTATGTTGTCTACCATTTGTTCTAGATCTGAACCATTCAGACTGGAGGAATAACTCCTATCCGTAGGAGCTACAAAATTCCTAGCTACAAATCTGGCGACTCCACTGGGGAAAAGATTCAGCTGATCTGATCTTCCTTGGTTTTTTCAAACACTTGTCTGAAATCCAAGATCCAGTATTTTATCAGTTCAATCAGATCCACTAGCTGATCTAGCGAGATTTTGGTTTGGTATCATCATATCTGTTTAGATCTGGGTTGTTCTTGTCTTCTATACTTTCAATTACTGTTAAATCATGATTTAAATTCCAGTTGCACAGTGATTAATTTTGCTTTTTCGCAATTATTTTTTTTGGACATCTACAGGGAACCGCACATGCATAGTGGGCAGTAAGCGGTGCCACCGCCTAGACTTAGTAAGAAGAAATCGGTGCCACTGCCTGTGATCAGCAATCATGAAGTGGTGCTCTCTCAGAATAGCTCTGTCAGTGACTCTCTGGAAGCGGTGCCAGGTAGGATTTTCCAGCCTTTTCTTTTCAAATTTTTTTGTAAAATTTTTGTGTGAGTTGCTTTCAGTTCTGAGTGTCTGGGTTTGTTTAAAGAGATATCAGTGTTTGAATTTCAAAATTGGATGTGGTAAAAGGCTCATTTTCTTAAAATCAAAGAGCTATGATAGACTCATCTTTTCATTTGCTTGTATGCTTAGTTTTAAATTTTTTGAAAGGAGTGTTGTTTGAGAGTCTAGCATCAGTTAGATATCAGTCTTATTGTTTGATAAATCTAAAAAGAAATACTTGCTTGATTAGTTTTTTGTTTTCTTTTTTCATTAAAGTTTGTGAAGGACTTAATTTTGCTTTGAAAAAGAAATTTTTTGTTGAGACTTGTTCATATTTTTGTTTGAGGATGAATTATTGGACCTATGATTAGCCTTATAAGATTTAAGATATCCATTTTTCTTCTCTTTCTTTTACATTCTGATCTCATCAAAAGAAAAAATAGTAGTGGTTTTAATTTAGATCTTTCTAGTTTTAAAAGAAAAAATTGAAAAAAGTATTGAATATGCCATGAACCTAAGAAGCATAAAGTATAGTTGGAGAAAATGAAGAATTAAAAATTCGTTACCTAGCATCATTAATAATGAGCTCAAGGCGAGAGCTGCAGAACCATTCTCTATTCACCACAAGGTATTTGCGATAAAAATCAACAACATCCTGGAAGCAACTTTTTATTTTAAGTCCAGAAAAATTCAAAATAAAAGCAATAAAACCATAAATTAATGGAGACGCGTGGTTAGACCTTATCGATATCACACGTCACCACTTTCTTGACATTCTTGTGCAATAATACCTCCCGAATTGTGGATCCTTCATCGCCTCCCATGATGAAAATACTTTTGAAGCTGAAATCACACATTATGATCACAAATTAGAATCATGAGAACCAAGTCTTTGTCGACATTTAAATGGATACAGCTGAGGGATATTACTAGATGCAAATTAGTTACTTACTTTGGGTGGCAGATGAGCACTGGATGCAATAGCAATTTGTGATAGATAAATTCATCCACTTCTGTGCTTTGCAACTTTCATCTATAACAAGCGCCTCATCTGCAAGAGCAATCAAGCCTTATTGACTTTCAAAGAAAAAGTAATTCACAGCCTTTATTTTATATATTTCTAGATAGTGTACTGCGTATATTTACCTTGCCGAATGGTTATGTATCGAGCAACTCTATATCTTGGTAATTTCTCACTTTGGTATGAAGAATGCTGCAAAAAGTTTCATTCTTGCACTTAAAAGTAAGTGCTCTCAATTTGGCTTAAATAATTATGATAATTTTGACCGTTTTAATAAATAATCAATTTACAACAGAATGAGTTACTCACCTGCATAAATTTTGGAACATTTCTAATTTGCTTCTTTTTAGGGATGAAAATCTAGATAGCCAAACAAACATAGAAATTAGGAACTGGTTAATTTTATATTTTGGTTAAAATTTAAGTAATATCTGTTGGACCCTAAGCTTCTAAAAAAATTAAAAAAAAGATTGGAAATTGAATGATTGTGACATTTGGTAGAATAATTTTTTTTTAAATTGTTACTATCTATTGAGCATTCTTTTTTTATATGTTTATACCTTAACAAAACCTATTTTTTTATATGTTTTTTACATTAGCACAACCTAAACTTTCCAACATTTAAAATATGCGAAATAGGATGATTCATATTCATTTTGAAGAGGATGGATTGGATGGTTGTACGTGGAACCTGATTTGAAAAGTAAGTATTTAATAGTTGTAAACACAACCTCTGAGATGTCACGTATGGTGTGTAGGGTAGAAAATTTCCATAGGCTCTCAGGTTATTTATATGTCGTTTGGAGGGTTTATGGAGATGCATATGGGTTTCAATATATGCACCAAGTATTGAATCTCCACCATAATAACTTGTCTTAGACACTACATCTCACGTCTCACATGCATCTAGGACACCTCCAAATTATTTTGATAAAAGCACTAATATTTGGAATAAGATGTAAAACTCGAACATGCTAAGAAGTACCTACTATTGATACATTGCTAGAAGTTAAACGTACCCTTATAACTTATTACAGCTACATTGAATCTCATAGTCCCTATATAACGTAATATTAGATCATGTACAACGTAATATGTAGTACACAGATCCTGTACAACATTACAGGTTCAACATAAATTGGGGTTTTATGGAAAACAATCCAGCATCGATTTGCAAATTTGGACATGAAATACAACAAGAAAGGACACAAACTACAACGACAATATGCCACCAACAACTGGTGTATGAAGCAATATGGTATTTTACAATTACACTAGCATAGAAATTTTGATGGGAAATTAAAGTTATTATTTGTCCAGGATGCTTTGAATTCTCATCTTTGAACGAGTATATTGAGTATCCGCCATGTTCTCAGACCTGTTGCATAGAAGTCAAACACCCTCTAGAAATTAATGGAATATTTTTCCAGGATTGAACCAATTGACATGCATATATTTCAATTCTAATATTTATTGATATGGTTTACTAGGTTTCATGCAATTGGTCTCTACGTCATTATATGTTACTTCTCCAACTCCAAATATTAAATGTAATAATAGATTTATGAATGTGTAAATGGTTCTTACCTGATAGTTTTAGGTTCGAGCAAGGGATAGATATCGACATTTACATTAACCCCCAACGCTTCAGGGCTTTGAGATACTTTAGCTGGCGAGTCTGGTGAAATTCGCAGCGTCTCAAGGTCGATGATGTATTTGGTTGCAATTTATCCCGAGCTTGATGATTCTGATTGAGATGATATTGGACTATTCTTTGGTGATTGTGATTGAAATGCCGAAATACAGTAATAAATGATATAACCAGTAGGCATACCTAAGCTGTCGAGTAGAGCCAAGTGATCACATACTAGTTTAGATCTCATGACCTAGGTGGACGAAGGGTTCGAATGAATGGGACTCCCAAGTTCAGATGAAGCACAACTACACTTTATATCCAATATGTTATGTGGTACAACTAGAATACATTATACCCGATCGATTGTTTGTGTTACAACTAGAGGGCATCTGTTGTTTATGTTAAAGCTAGAAGACATGCAAGTGTGAGACAGAGGCATGCAAATATCTAGGCTACCGATGCATTCCAGACAGATGCATGCAAATATCTAGGCTCCTGATGCATGCCATACAGATGCACATAAATATCAGATGGCCCGTAGGGCCAGCTTGAAGGTGCACAAGAATTCAAAGATGTCAGGCAGAGCAGTTGTTAGAACTGGGATATTAAAGTTGAGATGTCATAATTGTCAAAACCATAGAAGTAAAAAGGTAATTTGACAATAAGAGGGGTAAGTACAAAAACATTAGAAATATTGGTAAAAAAATTTAAAAACTATAAATAAAAATCTACAATTACCATGGCAGGAAAACCAAAACATGAACGAAAACATAATTCCCTGCTTGTAGGGAATAATAACTTGCCACAATAGTTCTACATCTGAAATGTAGTGGTTTTCTATTTATGAATCCCAAAGAATTTTATAATTAACATGGTTAACAATGATTTAACAATAAGAAAATCATTTTGGGTAATCCATCCGTAAACCAAGACCAGATTTTTTAGTAGGACACTTTTCCTTCTAGTACTTAAGATCCTCTAGATCATATATTTTGCTAAAACTATAGGAAGCTTGTTGTATATATTTGTGAAAAAGGTATCTTAGTAACCTTTTCTATTAGGGTTCTTACCTAGGTGTCTCTCATGAGTAATGGGTCACCTAAGACAAATAATTTTTGTTAGCTATTAGGATTTCAACTCCTAGTGTCTTGCAATTATATTTGTTTCTCATAACTTCACTCATTCACTAAAGTTGATTTTATCTCCCATTTGCAGTGACTCTTTGGATGGACCTTTTTCAATTCTTGTTCTTTCTTTCTCATAGTGGAGGCCATTAACATTTATATGAAAAATACTTATAATATTTTTTTCTTTCTTATTGTTGTGAGAGAGAGTATCAACCTTAGGATAGTGGGTCTCTTCCTTTCTAGGGAGAGCTTCACTATTTTAACTGTTTACTTTACTCACACTCATTTTTCACAACTTTAGAAAATTTTCCTTTACAAACATGACTTTTGGACCCATAATAAAACAATTTTTTCTTGGGGACATGGCCCTTGAACTCACAAACTACAATGGTCCTCATAGACGACATTAGGGAAATATAGGGTTTTTTCATGCATGATAATGCTACATCATATCATTATTTCAAATATATCCAAAATAGGTCCCCCCATCAAAGCCATTATAGCCATGTATTTCTCAAGGTGATTAAATGGAAGACAACACACTATAAGAACCCAAGGAATGGAGGAAATACTAGAAATTATAGGTGCACTTTTAATCCCCAATAGAACTATAGTCAAGCAAAGAAATTTGTTTAGAATGAGTAGAATGCAATAAACACCTTGGCACTCATTCTACTACCATATCCCCCCAAATCTACTACTTTCCTAAGACCTAGTCATATAGATCAAGGGGCACCCTTTCCACCTTGAGTTCCACTTTATTAATTATACCTTCTCCTTATAAGGACTATTAAATTTATTACCAACATGCATAAACAATCACTCTTGATTAGGACCCACATATCAAGGCATCTCCCCCATCTTATACCCATTTCAATTATGGTTCATGGTTAACACCACTTTGGTTCACTAATGTATTTTAGATCATGTATACTCCTCATTTATTAAGTGCTAATCAACCTATAAACTCCTTGTCTCTCACCCTCTTATTCCATAAATGACTAAGTTATGAACCTTTGATGTTAGAATTTATCTCTCATTAGGGATCCTATTTATTCTCTCAATTGAGTTAGGTGGCAAGACTATTATGGTAAATGTTGATATCATGACCAATCCAATGGATTATAACATCCTCATGGGCATGATTATATCCATGCCATGAATGCAATGATTCCTTTACTCTTTTAGGTTATGACAATTATGGTAAACTATGATTCCCTATTGAATTTATCACAAGAAAAATGTTTTTTCTTTTTTCCCTCATGTTGAGTTCATGCAATATATGTCCACCTCCATTAATAGTGTATCACTAATTCTCATTGCAAGCAAACCCATTCCTTTGAAACTACCTCCTCACCACTTTGACCAAGAGGGTAGGTATATTAATTCATCCTTGAGAACATCCACAACTATTTCATCCTTCATTCACAAAAGAAATGATGCTTCCTCAACTACATTCTTCCTAGAAGATTAAGAATTCTTTGAGAACATCACTTCTTTCAGCAGTCTTAGCGATAAATCCCAATTGGGTTCTTTAATTTACTATTAATACACAAGGAAAATCATAATTTCTCAATCAGTACACTCTATAATTCCACCCCCCATTGTGTTATCATTAATCCCTATCAAAAAAAAGCATCTCGTGGGACTGGTAAGGATTCTATGGAACCCAATTCCATGCTTATTGATAATTCCCACATCCAAGATGTTGTCAAACAGTTTAAGGAAGCAAACCATTTCATGGATTTTATACCACATAGTGAATATGATATTGTATATTTGATCCTCATAAAATGACCACCATTAAATTACCTTCTTTTATAGATATGGTCAATTATCTTGGTTATTTGGAAACAACCTTTCCCTAAGTCTTAGCATAACAATGTTGGGGGGGAATACCATTACCCACCTTAGTCCCATCTGACATAACATATGACATAACACATATATTCATTACCCCCTTCAATGTGGGAAGCATCATTACACATCATTTTGTCCTATGTTTCCAAACATCGTCCTATTACAAGCCAGAAGGCCTAATTAGAATGATCCACCACCTAGCTTCATCTCTCCATGTGGGGAAGCTACATTATCTTTTATCTCTTATATTATTGTCTCATATAGGGAGCACCTCATTCCATGGCCTATATTATTGTCTTATATTATTTATCTCTTATTTTATCTCTTACCCAAAATCCTTGAATAATTTGTATCCTTGGGAGCACCTCATTCCATGGCCTACTTCTAGAGGTTTTTATTTTAGGAATCATTTGTCCCTCGACCTTCTTTAGGAATGACACCTTTGGAATCCATCATTCCTTGGCCTCCTTCTAAAGTTAGATATTTGGAAACATGTTGTTTCCTGGAATCCTTTAGGAGTGCAATCTTTGGGAACACCTTGTTCCCTAGCCAACTTTAAAAACTCCATATCGGGAAACACCTCGTTCCCTAGCCTCCTTCAGGAGTAATATATTTTGGAACATATCATTCCCTAGCCTCATTAAAAAGTTGCATATTTGAAAACACCCCATTCCCTAGCCTCATTCGAGAGTTCCATCAATGAGAGCATGTCATCCATTAGCCTCCTTCATTAGTTCCATATTTGGTAACACCTAATTTCTTGGCCTCTTTATGGAGTTCCATATTTGGGAACACCTCATTCCCTAACCTCCTTTAGGAGTTCCATATTTGGAAATAGGTCATTTCCTTACATCCTTTACAAGTTACATATTTTAGAATACCCCATTCCCTTTCCTCCTTCAGGACCACCATATTGGGGAACACATTGTTCTTTGGCCTCCTTAAAGAGAACTATATTTGGTAAAACATCATTTCCTGACCTCCTTTAGGAGCACCATCTTCGGGAACACAAATTTCCCTAGCCTCAAGAGTTCCATATTTAAGAATATTTCATTTATTTACCTCCTTTAGGATCACCATCTTTGGGAACATATCATTTCATGCCTTCCTTCAAGATTTCCATTTTTGGGAACACACTATTTCCTATTCTCCTTCCAAAGTGATATCTTTGGGAGCATGTCATTCCCTAGCCTTCTTTAGAGTGCCATATTTGGGAACAACGAATTCCTTGGCCTCATTTAGGCATGTCATATTTGAGAACACATCATTCCCTAGCCTCCTTTAGTAATTTCATCTATGGAACACATTGTTTCATATCCTTGTAAATAATTTCCATATTTGGGAATACTTTATTCCCTATCCTCCTTCAAGATTTCCATATCTCGGAACACATCCTTCCCTATACTCCTTAGGAGATCCATATTTATGAACAATTCATTCACTAGTATCCTTCCATAGTGCCATATTTTGTAACATATCATCCTCTAACCTCCTTCAAGAGTGTCATCTTTTGTTGCATGTCATTCCCTGGCCTCTTTTAAGAGCACCATCTTTGGGAACACGTTGCTCATTATCCTCCTTTAGGAGAACTATCTTTTGGAATACATCATTCCTTGGCCTCCTTCAAAATTTCCATCTTTGGGAAAACATCATTCCCTAGCTGCCTTTAGGTGTACCATATTTGGGAACATGTCATTTCATGTCCTAATTCAATATTTTCATCCTTGAGAACACATCATTTCCCATCCTCCTTTAAGAGGGCCATGCTTGGGAACATGTCTTTCTGTGGACTCTTTCAAGAGAATCATATTTTGGAACATATAATTCCTTGACCTCCTTCAAAAGAACCATATTTGGGAACATATCATCCCTAGCCTCTTTCAGGAGTTCCATATTTGGGAACACATCATTCTTGAACCTCCTTCGAGAGTTCCATACTAAAGAACATGTCATTCCCTTCCCTTCTTTAGGAGCATAATATTTGGGAATACATCATTCCTTGGCCTTCTTTGGAAGTGCCATATTTGGGAACCATCAATCAATGGCCTCTTTCAAGAGTGCCATATTCCAGAACAACCATTCCATAGTACCATATTTGGGACACATCATTTTCTAGGCTCGTTAAGGAGTGAAAATATTCATACTTCATACTTCTTTGAGACCATTTCTTCATGGAATTTTTAATGCATACCTCTCAGAGTGATTATCCTCAAGGTATATTTTATTAATAATTAAAATTTATATTTCATGTGCACCTTAATGTTCTGGTATCTATTTTCATGCATGCAATTGATTGCCACCATACCACAAAGGATATCAAACACAAACCCTCAAGTATAATTTTCCACTCATGCATATAGAAAATTATCTCCCTCTACTTGTATTGCATCTCCCTTCATGAACTTTGCACAATACACCACAAATTCCCACTCCCAATTTGGACATGTCATTTCACCCCTTCTAGCTATTGCAATAGCACATGGCTAATGGTAGTTATCCACCATTTTATGGGTTTCTTATATTAATACCTTGTTTCTTATTGGCATTCATACTATTGTTGATACCCTTCAAGTTTAGATATTTTATCACATGTATCCTGTGATTTTGTTAAGCCCTATATATTGTGACATTACATATATATTATTATATTAGTGTTGTCTTTACTGTTCGGGTAGGACCTTAATTGTAATTGTATGGTTAGATAGAATTGTAATTAGACCCTTTATATCCTATATATATATGAGGGAGACCTAGTTTTAGGAACATGTCACCTTGTCATGTGCACTTGATACATTGTATAAGAAGGTTTCCCCATCAAAGAGGATTTGTATTCGTCTCTTTAATTTGTTCCCACGGCGTTGGGTTACTCTTTCTTTCTATTTTGATGTTATTTTCGTAATTTGGTGCATAAAATTTGGTATCAAATCCATTTTCACTATAAACTTTTCCATGGATATCTTATATAGTGAATTTTTTAGGAGTGTTAGAGGATATAACGAAGTATATGTGGTAAACATTTAAGGTCCTGATTAATTACATGTTTGTAGTTATAGTATATGGAAGTTAGGGGTTTTTAGTAGTCCAAAAACTAGTCTCAAACATGTTTTTCGGGTAAAAATATGATATATTAATCTTGAGAGATCCAAATTGAGTTCCACCTATTTCATACGAGGTAATATGGACCATAGTGTTTGTGGTAAAAATTTCAAAAGAAGAGAAAGAAAATCCTCTACTTGTTAGTCCATACACGTTTTTTCTCCTAAAAGGGACTAAAATAACATTTCTTGGGAAAATGACCATAACTCTCCCTTGGCATATTAGAATTGGGTCAAACCTATGGCATTGTAGAGAAGACTAGGGTTTTTAAAAGTATGTTAATTTGAGACTTGCATAACTTTTTATTGGAATATATGTTTTGGGTAATTCACAAGATGTGATAAAGAGGAAATAGAGAATAAATCTATTAAATATTAGTGGTACCTAATGGAAAGATATGGTGCAAAAATTAATTCATTTTCTAAACCTCTCAAAATGTAAACCATGACTCATGAATAAAATGAAGAAATGTGTAACCAACTATACAATTTGGAAGTGTTGAAATTAATAACTCCTGCTTCATTTTATTCCTTGGAAAAATCCACATTGCATATGGTGGTTGTGATTCCACTTCCAACCAACCTCTTCAACTTCCTACGTTACTATTCACATTCAGCATATATTTACAATATTTACATAATGTATGGAACCATAATCCAAGAATTAGGTATCCAACATTCCCCCACTTAATATGAAGGGGTCTTTTTGAGTATGAGCATGGTTCTAAAGATTTCAAACTGTCCTTGTCCAAGTGCTTCAGTGAAGATGTCGACAAATTGTTCATTTGTGGAACAATGCCCTAGATGAACTGTACCAGNGAGTATGAGCATGGTTCTAAAGATTTCAAACTGTCCTTGTCCAAGTGCTTCAGTGAAGATGTCGACAAATTGTTCATTTGTGGAACAATGCCCTAGATGAACTGTCCCAGCCTATACATGATGTCAAATCAAATGGTACTTTTTGTTGATGTGTTTGGTTCCATCATGGAATCTGGTATTCTTGGCAAATTTGATTACCGAATTGTTGTCAATCAATAAGGGAGTGGAATTTTCTTGCTTCTCCTACAAATATTCAAGTATCTTTCTGATCCATACAATATCCTTTATTGCTTTTGCAACTTCAAAATATTATGCTTGTGTCATCAAATATGCTAGAACTGTCTGTTTGCATGATCTCTATGAAATAGTTGTTGATCCAAGACGCATTGTGTATCCAGAAGTGGAGACTCATATCTCTTTATCGCCATCGAAGTTTGAATCAGTGTACCCATTGACTTTGAAATCTTCCACCTTAGTGTACTTGAGTCCAACATCTTGAGTCCCCTTCAAGTATCTTAGAACTCCTTTTGTTGCAAAGCAATGTCCTTCACAAGGTTTGTGCATGTATCTCGAAAGAATGAAAACAACATAAGAAATATTTGGTCTGGTAGTGGTAAGGTAGATAAGGATTCCTACAAGCTGGTTTTAGGTTATTACAACCTAAAAAAAAAAAATCTTCACTTGATGTGAGCTTTAACTTTTGTTCCATTGGAGTTGAGAGAGGGCTACATTATGTCATGAAAAAATTGTTTAACAAGTTTCCAACATTTTTTTTTTTGAGATATGAATATATACATAGGATGTTGAGTCACTTCAATTCCTAAGTAATAATGAAGATTTCCAAATCAGTCATTTCAAAACACTTTTTCAAATATTTCTTTATGGATGCTATATAATCTTCATTGTTCCTTGTCATCAAAAGGTCATCTACATATACTACAAGAAATACAATGGATATTCCAAATTTCTTCACAAACAATGTTGCATCATCAAGTTTATAATGCTTGAAATTTTTCTTTAGAATATGCTTGGTTAGCTTTACATACCATGCTCATGGTACTTGTTTTACGCCATATAAGTATTTGACAAGATATAATACCTTGTTTTATTTTCCCTTCACAACAAAACATTTTGGTTAAGACATGAATACATTTTCCTTCAAATCTCCATTCAAGAAAGCTAATTTTCATCCATTTGGTGGACTTTACATCTGTTTTGTGCTTCCATGGAAAGCTAAGTGCGGATGGTACCCATTTTGTTGAGGGGGAGAATGTTTCTTCATAGTAAATTTCTTTTTTTTGTGCATAGCCTTTCACCATAAGCCTTACTTTGTGTTTGACAAGTGAGCCATATGATTTGAATGTGTTCGTGTATACCCACTTGAAACCATTTGGTTTGGTTCTTACTGGAGGGTCAACTAGCTTCTAATTTCCATTCTTTAAGAGTGCATCATATTAATTTTGCATAAATTATTTACATTTATTGCATTTAAAAATTTCTATAAAGGAAGTTGGTTCAAAGTTAGAAAGAAATTTCAATTCACAATCAAATGATACATTGATGTCATCACCTGAGTTATCTGCTTCTCCTTCATCATCTTGTCTTGATGAGTTTCTAGTTCCTCCCTTTCCAAATTCATTTGGATGGATACTTTCAAGTGTATTTATGGCCCATTTCGGAATCTTCTTTGATGGTCCAACTTGATCAGTTGGAGGTGCTTCATTCTCTTCAAGGTTCAATATTCCAATCCTCTCAACAACATCATGCAGTTCAAGTGAAGTGGTGGGAATCTCTTCTTCAAATTTCTTCATGAGGGGGTGTTGGTGCTTCAAAAGAAAATTGCAAAGATTGATCTTGATCCAATATTGGGATTCCCCCTTAAAGGTTTGGAATTTCATTATCACATTCATAATATGTATTTAGATGGGAAAAGTTCTCCAGATGATCAAACTTCCTATCAATAGACTTGTTATTTTTATTAGTTTCATGAAAAATGACATCTCTGGAAACATCAAATTTCTTATTTACCTCATCATAAATATGGTATGTATTAGAGCCTGAATGCCCCAAGAAAATACATCTTCAACTTCCAGCACCAATTTTGTTTATTTTCTCCTTTGGTATAAAAGCATAGCATGTGGAACCAAAAACTTTGATATGCCTAACTGAAGGAAGGTGTCCAAGCCACATTTCATGGGCAGTCTTGTATTCAATAGCATGAGATGGAATTTTATTTCTCAAATATGCTTCACATACTAATTCCTCATCCCAAAACATCACTTTCACATTCTTAAAAGCATCATTGATCTTGCCATATTCATTAATGTTCTATTCATCCTTTCTACTGCACCATTTTTTTAGGATTATAAGGACCTATAGTTTGATGTGTAATCCCATGTTTGGACAAATAATCTTCAAATTCATTGGAGGTGTATTGTTTACCATTATCATATCGAAATGTACCAATACGTGCTTGTGCTTGATTCTCTATCCATACACGAAAGTTCTTGAATGTTTGAAATGCTTCATATTTGGTCTTTAATAAATATACCCATCACATTCTTGAATATTCATCAAGAAAAGTCATGAGGTACTTATTACCATTTGTAGAAGGAATAGGCATGGGGCCACATAAGTCAGAATGAATCAATTCTAATTTTCTACATGCTCTGAATTTAGACTCCTGAAAATGATACTTACTATGTTTTCCTAAGATACATGCATCACATTTTTTCTTTTTCTTAGGAATAATAGGTAAACCATATACACCATTCTTTCTTAAAAAACGAAGATTGTTTTAATTCAAGGGACCAAATATTTCATGCCACAATAAACTGGATGACAAATTACCTTCTTCAAGTTGAGACATATAGGCAAAGTTTTGAAGTGCTGCAGAACATCCCTTCAACTTTAGCATCTTTCCATATTCATGCTTGGTCATGATGACCTTGTTGTAAGATGACTTCCTTATATCTACAATTCCATGAAACATGTGGATGGAATGGTCTTGCTATCAAATCTACACAGAGGACAACTAGATTCTCTAGAACTCTAGAAGATAGAGAACATTATTTAACACAAAATCAAGGAAACCAGGGGCTTGATTTAACCAATCCCCCTTGGTCTGAGGATAGATTTGTCTGCAAAGTATACTATGCCATTTTCAATTCCATTTAGTTCTTCAAAATAGAATTTTCTGAAATTCATATGAGAAGTTGCATCAGTATCAAGCAACCAACAATATTTGAAAGATGAAAGAGAGGCTATTTCATTAATACTAAAATTACAGTTTGTGTGCAACTATACAGTGAGATGAATCAGAGGCTTTACCAAAATCTTGATTCATGTCTTATTTATTCTAACTGTGTCTACCTTTTATGGTCTCCTAAGGAGCCCAACATTGATCTGATTCATGTCCATTATTTCCACAACATTTGCACTTCAATCTGATATTTTGCTTGAGTTGTTTATGCCCCTTTGCCTCTGAAATTTCATCTTCCTTGACCTTTCTTGCTGCAATATCCCTTGGAAGGGTCTTTGGACCGATTCTTTGCTTTCTGAACAAAGAAAAAGGGTTCTTCAACGGGATCACTTTATTTCTTGATCTTTCCGGACAATTCTAGATATGTGTCCTTTCTAGTGACGACGTCACCAACAATTGATTCCAAAGAGTGCATATTCAATTTGGAACCTGCAACTTACATAATATTTGAAAGAAAACATAGGATGTGGGTTTAAGTTCCTACTCCTTTACAAGTTACAAAATGATTATGCAACTTATTAGAAAATTCAGCAGCCTGTTACAAATAATTTTGCAGCTACTTAAAATATTTCTATAGCACTATCTAATTATCCCCATAGTGTTATTACATTCAACATCCTAGTTTCTTACAATATTTCAAGAATACATTTACACTTTAATCAACAACTCTTACAAAAACTTGTAGCAGTATACTCATTAGTAATAACAACATGAATGCCGGAACATAAGCTTCACATAATAAGTAGGAACACTCGCTTACATTGCTTCTAGAAACTATAGCTGATGCCGTAATTCCACTTCTTGGAACAGATCCAAATACTGGAGTTCAAATTATAAAAGAACTTCCTGGAGATCTTTACTTATTAGTTTCCCTGCGGTAAATTGCATAATGTTCCCCGCATCTTACACCCTAATTCCATGTATATGGTCAGTTGATTCTGTTGTTTCAACTGTGGATCAATATCCAGTACCATAAGCAGTAGTATACCCTACAGTATATCCAGTTGAACGAGCAGAACCAAATTGTAGCAGTATACTGCAGGTTGTATCAATTCAAATCTTTTTATGAAAAAATAATACAATATCTTGCCGTAGACTTGGTTCTCAACACTTATTGCAGTTTTGCATTCTTTACGAAGTCTTCAGCTCGGTATTTAGTCGTAGCAATGGTATTCACACCCAAAGGAAAACATGTCCACGTGTATATGGACTTAGGATGCAACTCCACACAGTTGAATACAGGAGTGAGCTACTTCTCTCACATCCAGGCTTAGTATGTACGTGTTCCACAAGTATTCATTTGGTGGGGAGAGCACCGATTCTCAGCTACAATAACAACTTCAATACAATGGAAGGAAGTCGCAGTAATCTTCCAAGACAAGATTCAAAATCGCAACATATTTTCTCCAACGTGTTAGCAGTAATAAAAAAATATACATATCTCAATACTCACATCTTATTTTATTACATCAAATACATATCAACTGCATCAGCTTATCATTCATGGGCTTATACAATGAGTACAGGTTTATCAAGTACACAACGATCATATCTCATACATCAATTGCACAATTCATACACATAGATTCAAACTCACTACTATAATACAATAATCATGGGCCTCATATAGCACGCACGGGTTCATACAGGAACCACATCATACATGGCTCATACATAAGCCATGGGCTCAGCAAATACACAACAATTCACTAGAAGGAAAGGAAAATCCACTTCATAAAATACAAAGTACTTCACGTAGCATATACACCATTCATGGACAGAATTCATGAGCTTCTTTTTACTCAACGAACATGAAAATATCTGCATACTTTCCAATTAAACTTCCATGCAAATAACTAGTCCATAGATTAGTTTTGTTTTGTATTCCAACTAGCAGAAACATATTACCTTCACGTGACTGAGTAAAAACTTATTTCTTCAGAAAATATTATCATCTTCTTCACTGAAGTTTTCTCCATGCATTGAGAAATGTGTGACTCTTCACAGCTGATACAATATATTTCTTCCACCAATGATCTTCGGTCACCAGTCTGCATAGAGTTCGCAAGAGCAGAATGGCTCTGGACTCAACATGACTTCACTCTTTACGATGCAAACAAATGATCGTAACAGGAATAACGTAGCTTCCACGCAATCAAAATGTGATCTGGAAAGTTCCTGTACACTTGGTAGAAGCTACACATATGCTTTTATGGATTTAAACACGATTCAAATCGAGTCTGTGAGTGGATGGCAGTCACAAAATGAAATTTAACTGTAGCAAGCTGCATAGGTAGAT
>LPNX010408716.1:90857-113025 GCA_001517045.1 Pseudotsuga menziesii | reverse complement strand
TAATAGTCATAGATTAAACATTATAAAAGCAACAAAAAAGGAACCGATTATGATAGAGGTATGCCGAGACGTTAGTAAAGATTATGAAATTGTTATGGACTATATGGGAATGAGCTTTTGCAACCCATTGCTTTTTTCCCAGATCTGCTTCCTCCTAAAACGCGCCTCCAGTGAAACCTAATTACTTGAATACTGGTATAGTTGGTACTACCAACACTTTAAATATATATCTATCATGAGTGGATTCTTCGAGCCGACGTTGTGGTAGCTTTAAATATATATCTATTATGAGCCGACATTGTGCCACGTGTCAGCTCCATGTTGAGCACAGAATTACACATCTACCTCATACGGAATTACAATCTTTGCATCCAAGCCTGGAACTTTTCATTCATCTTTCTCCCCTCTTCAAACGAACCCCAGAGTTTTCTCTCATTTTCTGGATCAATTGTTCATTGGGATGATTTCGCTCGAATCATGGACCAAGCCCTCATTTCCTAATGATATTAAATTATTGTTCCCACTGAAGAACATGGTAACATTTAGGCATGTTCTTGCTATGTATGTGTTTCTGTGCTAGAGACATCGACATATTCTCCAGTTATTGAACTTTACGGAGATGATATCTTGACTTCATGTAGAATAGGTGCACTAGGAAAATTGAAATTGCCTTAGTTCACGAGGCTGGTCGTGGTTGCTAAAAAGATTCCAGTAAAACTATACCCAGCCCCTATGTGTTTAAGACTTCTTGATGTTTGTCCAAGAACACACTTCATTACTATTTTTATTTTTTTATTTCTTATGGATCCCAATGGAAGGATTTCATTTCTCATATTGTATCCTTTGACGATATAATATTTGGTTGCAGCTGAACTCATTTGTGAAAATTTCTAAAGTAATGCAACGTTTGACATTAATATTGAATCCTTTGACAATATAATATTTTGTTGCAGCTGAACTCATTTGAGAAAATTTCTAAAGTAATGCAACGTCTCACATTTGAGGCTACACATTACTGCTTGAGTTAAAGTCTATAGATTGGCATGGGTATGTGGACGTTTAGCCACAAAATCGCAGATGCCAAAACAAAAACAAAATCCAGATATCGCACATGGATTGCTCATTTTTAGAGCTTTGCTTCTCAGTCTGAAAAGCCTTAGGAACACTAGTCCGCTAAAGACCGTATTTCTTCTGCCAAGGAAGCAATGGCGGCGCTTTGCTGTGTATAGATATTAAGCCTAGTTTAATCTTTAAGCCGACATTGTGGTAGCTTCAAATATATATTTATTATGAGCCGACATTGTGGGAGATTTAAATATATATTTATCATGAGCCAACATTGTGCCGACATTGTGCCACGTGTCACTTCCACGTTGAGCACGGAATTACACTTCTACCTCATACCGGGCTATAGAATGCGTCTCTCGCCGCAACAAGAAGAATGGAGTATGTAAATTTCTCTCGGAGTGGTGGGTTGTATAGACACAAGGGTGTTTCAAACAAAATGCCCTCAAAACGTTATTTTCAGATAGCTGGATTCTTAGTACCATAAAGATACCCGCAGCAACAAAGAAAGCTATCGGAAATGAAATGGTAGTGTGAAATTAGGGTTATGTGAGTTACAGACTCAACCATTTGGGTAATCAAACAATACAACAAATTAAGGAAATGGTCCTTCTCATACCTCAAATGTAGGTTTGAATACTGTAACGCACATAATGAATGCGCTCAATATAGGAGAGAAACACACACAAACTGTCAAGGAATAGGTAAGTTGGCAGCAAAATAATTCTGAGTGTGTAGAAAACATTCAATTCTGAGCAGAGGGTAGACAGGATAATGAGCCAACAGTATGGCAATGGCTTGGAATGCATATAGGCTTCCAGTACTGAAATGTCATAGAAAGAGTTATGGAAGGTGGTGCTTTGATACCATTCTTGAAATGAACAACTCCCAATTCATTTGATACCATTCTTGAAATGAATAACTCCCAATTCATTTTATTCATTGGAAAATGTTTTTATTTATAATTTTCATATGGTGGTTGTGATTCCATTTCCAACCAATCTATTTAACTTCCTACATGACTATTCACATTCAAAATATATTTACAATATTTACATAATGTATGCAACCATAATCCAATGATTAGGTGTCCAACAAGAGGCCAAGTTAAGGAATTGAATGATAGATCAATGCCACATGTTTAATTGGTAAACAAAAAAAGGATATAGAAAGTGAGTCTAAAAATATGTCCAATAAAGAGGATGTCCAATACAGAGGATCTTGAAGTTATGAAGGGCGTAATTCTAAATGAGATGAGGCATATGTTTCCTCGTAGTTTAGATTTTCAAGAAGAGGAGAAGGATAAAAAGAGGGCCTTGTCCTAGTCGCAAATTGAAAAACTTGAAAAATAGTTGGAGAGCAAGAGGTTTGACTCCCCTACATTTGATCATTCATCACACAGTCAAGGGTTCAACTCAAGACCAAGGAACTACTTTATTCCCAAGATTGATATGAACTGAAACTATGATGTCAATGACCCCATAACATGGATATTCCATATGGAGCAATTATATGATATACACCAAGTGCTAACTTTACAAAAGGTAACTATTACATCCTTTCATTTAGAACTCGAACAATTTGTGTGGTAGAAATGTCTTTGTAACCATAAGAAAGAGTCTATTGTCTCCTAGTCTATATTTACATATGAATCGATATAATACTATCGAGATATTAAGCACAACACATTCTTTAGAACATTGATAAATCTCAAGAAAAAAGGTCTAGTTATAGAGCACACTAAGTATGTTTAGAAGTTTAATCTTAGAGTCAAGAAAATTCTAGAGGATAGTTTTTTGGATCTCTTTATGGGAAATTTAAATAAGATAATTAAACATGAGGTACATCTCATTGGACCTAAATCATTGGTGAATTCTTTTAGCTTTGCAAGGAAATTTCAAAGTAAAAATATTGCTATTAGAACAATTGCTACTAAAAAATGTAGAGAAGGAAGTGTTTCCTCCCCCAACCTCACTCATACTAGAAGGTTGATGCATCAACAAGTGGAGGAAAGAATATTAAAGGGGATATGTTTCAATTGTAACAGTAAGTACACTAAGGGGCATAAGTGCAATGAGAAGAAATTATGGTACATAGATTATAAAAATAAAGAATGTCTGTAACCAAAACAATCTCAAGAGGTATATCTAGAAGATACTACTTGTTGCACCTAAAATATACATTGGTACCTCAAATCCCTCAAAACACTTGGCCAAGGATTCTTTTGGACAATTTTTCCCACTCCTAGACTGGCTGGCGCACCTTTTCTTCTATGACAGAGCACTAGAGAGGGATGGAACATTGTGTTCACTGACAATAGGCACTAGTGGAGCCTATGCCTTGTTTGCAAAGTGAGTCAGCACACATACCCTCACTGCAAGAAGTGCCAGCAGGATTTAAAAGGAAAAAAGAGAAGTTTCGAGAAGCTTTCAAGCGAAATCCCTCATGGAGGATGTTCCTATATGTTAGGGAGAGATAGCACTAGACCTATTAGCCCATAGGGATCATTACCTATATTCTTCCTGAAATATCTCATATCATATGAGCCTCCCTTGGCCTATAAAAGAAGGCTTCATGGACTATGTGAGGAGAGGCCAAGGACAGATGTAACGTCCCTGACCCTCCAACTGGCGAAGAGGACGCTACCATTCCATTAACTACCCGGGAAACCAGCCCCATGAACATGTACATACATGAAAACTGAAATGTTTTGAAGTAAAACATGTAAATATGCATAATTATTAAGCATATAGCGGAAGCAAAACATACATTCAGGCATTCAACATGTTCATCATAATTCATTAAACATCAAATCTGGTTGCAGAGATTGAATACAATAATACTTATCTTATGAAGAATTTGTCCCGCAACCAGCTACGTCACTGCAACGTTCCACCTAACCATAGGCCAGTTTGCTCCTTAATCTCTCAGCAACACTGCCACCCCTGAGCTGGGCATGATTCCCCAAGGAATAAGGAACTAAGAAGGCTCACACATAGCCAAAGATACACAAATAAGCCAAGCCAACACAGTTGGTTTTATCAGGCCATCAGGGAGCTGGGAAAAGATGAATGCTAAGCTAGTGGCTCACTGAAGAGCTAAGGACACCTACACCAGAACTAGCTTGACTTCTAGGACACCCACACACACCCAACATAAGGAATCAGTCCCTTCTCTGCTACATAGTCCTTCAGGCCTTGACTTACCTTCCAGTGTTATTCAGGGGTTGTGGAGAAGAAAAATAGCCTTCTATCTCTATCTATGTGGCTCCCAAACAAACCATATTTATTAAGAATATCAAGCCTTCATTCCCACTCCAACATAGTCCAAAGACCAACCACTACATACACACAGCAAAACAAGAAACTCACAACTCTAGGGAAGAGAATCAAACACCACAGAACAACCGAGGTAACAATTTAGGTAATACATGGCTCTGACTGGGAAATTCAATTCCTGAGTCGTTCTTGGCCCTCTCGTGGCCAAAACGACTCAATAAGAACCCACAACAACCCAAAAATGTAAATAAACCCACAGCAAACCAAAATCGTGGGGAAACCAATGGTAATCAATTTCTCAGCTGCATGAGGAAGGAAAAACAACCCACTTGGATGTGAATTCACATGGTCAGACCCACAACGAAGAGAAATAGACACAACAAAATCCCCAACCGCAAAAGTCACACACACAGCAAAACCGTGCATGTGAGGCTGCTCTCCCAACTCTCTACGTGAGTAAAATGTCAAGACCTGTGCATCAGGAGAAGAACGAATGTCTTTGCATGAGGATGGGAAAGAATAGAAGAATTCCCACGTGAGGGTGAAAGAGTCTACTGGTGGAGTGTGCATGTGGGAAAGGACTGACAGCCCTACCACACACCACTACCCAGTAATAACTGTCCAACTAACATCAGAGGTTTTAATGTGGTAGTTGGCTGATTGAGATAAGGAAATGTGAGTAAGTCAAAAGGGTGGGTGACAACTAAATGGGTTTAACAGCTGACACTTAGCTTTTCCCCATTGGCTCAAGGTTTAATAATTCCCCTTCCTTATCCTTAGGAAAATCGTGCCCTTTTCATCATGGTTGCATTGACATAGCTGGTTGGGGTTTATTTTAATTAAAGTGCATATTTACATGATGCCAAAACTATAATGTGTCGGATGTCATGATATACCATCGGCAATGATTCTAATCACCGGAACATTAAACGCTAAATCAATGGTAGGGATTTTTCCTTTAGCTCCACACCACGATTAATTACAATATATACATCATATAAATTTAATACAAACGGGGTCAAAACCGGGGTGTTACATTCCCCTCCCCCTTCAATAGCACTGTCTTCAGTGCTTTACAAAATTTGAACAAAATGATACACTAGTACCGCCTTAGTGTTCCGCAGAATTGAAGAAAAATGGATGTGCCAATCACATGGCATCCCCTAGCTCCCACGTAGCCTCTTCAGGCCCGTAGTGATCCGATTGCACCCTTACCTGCTCTATGGCTCAGTTCTGGAGCATTGTGACCTTCCTGTCGAGGATGCAAATTGGCTCGATTTGGAACTCTCCCTCGGGTTCCACCTGAATCGCATCCCAATTTATCACATGGTTAGGATCATGTACATATTTCTAAGCAAGGTAACATGAAAAACATTATGAGCTCTAGTGCTAGCAGGCAATGCAAGTCTATATGCAACTTGCCCTATTCTTTTAAGCACTTCAAATGGCCCACAATATCTCGATGACATCTTGGCACAACTTCCAAGCTTCAAGGAACTCTTCTTTTCCCTCACTTTGAGGTGAACATGATGCCCAACACTAAACTCCCTGTTCACCCTATGCTTATCTACATAGCTTTTCTATCTATCCTGTGCTGCTTTCAGATTATGCCTGATCTTTACAACCTCCTACTCCATCTCCTTGAGAAATTATGGACCAAGCACAACTCTGTTCACTGGATTATCCCAAGTCATTGGTGTCCTACACATTCTTCCATACAAACCTTCATATGGACTCATCCCCAAGGATTCCTGTTGTCCATTGTTATAAGCAAACTCTACCAAGTGTAAGTAATCTTCCCACTTGGTTGGTTTGTCCATCACGTACATGTGAAGCATACCTTCAAGCACCTGATTAACTCTCTCTGTCTTCCCATCTGTCTGAGGATGGTATGCAGTGCCAAAGTTTAGCTTTGTACCCAAATCTGCAAACAACCCCTTCCAAAAATTGGAAATGAACTTCGCATCTCTGTTAGAAACTATTGCCTTAGGAAATCCATGCAATTTGAAAATCTCCTTCATGAATATCTTTGCAGTGTCATCAGTCTTATGCGTAGACTTAACCGATATAAAATGCGCTGCCTTTATCAACTTGTCCACCACAACCATGATGGAATCATGTTGTCTCCAATTCATCAGCAATCCTGTAATAAAATCCATGGAAATAACTTCCCATTTCTATTCTGGAACTGGCAAAGGCTGCAACAAACCTGCTGGGTGTTGATGCTCAACCTTTACATGCTGACATTTTAGGCACCTTGAAATGTATTCAGCCATTTGTTTTTCATTCCTGGCCAAAAGTACTATTTCATGGCGGTAGCAATTGTCTTCTGGTATCCTGGGTGACTAGAATATGGAGCTTGATGGATTTCATCCATAACAACTATCCTCAACTCTGCTACATTTGGAATATAAATTATTCTTTTATAAGTAAGAAGTCCATCTTCTTCCAATTTATATCCCTCATACCTCTTCTCAAGACTTTGCTACTGCAATTTGTCTTTTACCAGCTCATACAATTCATCTCCAGCAGTATGATTAACAATCTGCTGCCTCAATTATGATTGGAAAATACTAAGAGATGCCACATGAATTTCCTACACCTTCCTATTGAGTGCATCAGCTACCTTATTCTCATTTCCCTTTATGTGCTTGATTTCAAAATCAAACTCACATAAAAACTCCAGCCATCTCCCTTTCCTAGCATTCAGAGTAGGCTGATCAAATAGATACTTCAGACCACAATGGTCTGTCCTTAGTTCAAATCTTCTACCCATCAAGTAATGCCTCCACATCTTGAGGGAATGTGCTATGGTTGCAAGATCTAGATCATGAGTGGCATAGTTCTTCTCATGCTCCTTCATATTTCTTAACTCGTAACATATCACGTGGTTATCTTGCATAAGGACTCCTCCAAGCCCTTTTCCGCATGCATCGGTACATACCACAAAATATTTCTCTAGATTTGCAACTTTCAATACTAGTGCACTGGTGAGAAGATTCTTCAACTGCTGGAAGCTTTCTTCACACCTCGATGTTCATTCAAACTTTATCCCCTTCTTTTGCAAAGAAGTGATGGCATGTGCAACTTTGGAGAATTCTTCAATGAATCTCCTGTAGTATCTTACAAGTCCCATAAAAGATCTTACATCTTTCACATTTCTTGCAACAGGTCAATTCATAATTGCTTCAATCTTTTCAGGGTCCACAGATATACCCTCTTCTGAGATAATGTGACCCAAATACTGAATTCTATCTATGTAGAAGTCACACTTTCTCAGCTTTGCATACAACTGATGCTCCCTGAGCAATTGCAATGTCAATCTCAAATGCTCTTCATGCTCTTCCTCATTCTTAGAATAAATAAGAATGTCATCAAGGAAAACAAGAACAAACTTGTCCAAATACCTGCTGAAGACACTATTCATAAGGAACATAAATGTATCTGGTGCATTTGTGAAACCAAACGGTACCACTACAAACTCATAATGTCCATACCTTGTTCTGAAGGATGTCTTATGATTGTCTTCACTCTTGATTCTCACCTGATGGTAACCAGACCTCAAGTCAATCTTGGAAAATACCTTTGCTCCTCTCATTTGATCAAAGAGGTCATCAATCATAGGCAAAGGATATTTATTCTTCACAGTAACCTTGTTCAATTGTCTGTAATCAATACACAACCTGAGTGTACCATCTTTCTTCTTTACAAATAGAACTGGTGCTCCCCAAGGAGACACACTCAGCCTGATATACTTCTTTTCCAACAACTCTCGCAATTGCATCTTCAGTTCTAGCATCTCTGGTGTACTCATCCTGTAGGGTGTCTTAGACATTAGTGCTGCTCCTGGCACAAGTTCAATTGTGAAATCAATGTCCCTCTTTGGAGGAAGCCCTAGAATCTCATCAAAAAACACATCCTTGAATTTCTGTAACACCTGATAGTCCTCCAACCTAGAAGTTTCATCCCCTGTTGCCTCCAAAATATGAGTTTCATACAACTAGCAACCTGTTGAGGGCTGAAGATTTGTAGGCGACAACAACAAGGGATTCTCCCCAGTCAACGTTCCCAACTAGCCCATGACTGTTTGGTGTAGGGAATCCGTTCGGTTTGCAGTCTGGCTACCGTAGGTCAAGTAACACAACTAAAAGGGTTTACCGGTTGCGGCTCGGTCCACCGTATATATTTTTGTATTTTTTGACTTAAGGTATGATATGCATGTGCCTAATTAACATGTAGGGTGATAAAACATGCAAGGAGTAGTCACAAAGTGATGCGCAAGTTCTTACCTCTCGTCTTAGAACTCACAAGCATCTAAATCACATACACAGTAATAAAGTAAATCTAACTATCTACCTATCCCCAGGGAGCCAAAATGTAACTGATTAATGAGTAATGTATATTGTACATGCATTATAAAGAGAAATTATAGATAGCTGATATTCCTTCCCGCAACACATGAACTATTAAAGATATTTAGACAATCAGATAGCCAATTGTTTATGAACAACATTCATTACTCATGGTGGTAATTTCACAGAATAAACCAGAAATCATTCAAACAAGAACATAGGCCCTAAGAGTTAGAACGATTTCACAGTTAATGGACAAAAGGATGGAAAATGAAATAGTTCATCTTCCACCAATCCATAGCATAACATTTTAACGTCCCACCAAACTTTCTCCGACAGGCAAACAATAATTCTTTATTGCAAAAAAAAGTAGTTCTTCTTACAATATCTCTTCACTTGTCTAACTGAGAAAAAATCCCCTTGTTCCTCTAAGTCATCTATATTTATACAAAAAGAATAAGACTGTTGGGCTGCCCACAAATAACCCTTGGGCTTCCCCAACTCTTTGCCTCCCAAAATTGCCCCTTTCATTAAGTGTTTACAAAATTGTTACATATTACAAAAGTGAATAATCGTTCACAAGGAGGGCCCCGCTTGAGCATTTAGAAATTTATTCCAAGCTAAAGCCTCTGAGGCGATGCCTTCAAACTTAGAAGGTTCCAAAAAACGAATGTTTATCTCAAATTTTGCAGCCTGGTTCTTGATGGCTTCAATTCTGGCTGCACTCAAATGAAACTGATCTTCTAATAGCTACACACTAACTGTGGAATGATCTACTTCATTCCTTAAGGTCTGGTTGTCGAGAGCTTTAATGTGCTGTATTTTTCTTTCCTCCTCTTGATACCTTTTCTGCAAAATATCCACAAACAAGTTGTGGTCCGGAAAAGCATCTATTCTCTGTTCAGCTTCTACTTGGCATCGGTTATAGGTAATCAGGAGCCTTCTAAAGAATTTTGTACATGACCCTTTCGTCTTTCTAACAGCCTTTTTGAATTCCTCGGCTATGTTAATAGCAAACTCTAATAAGTCGTAATCCTGCTTAAGGGCCTGTCGATCTTTCGAGGGCAGCTCTGTAGGATTTTCTTCATCATTCTCTATCCTTTCCATCCTTGCTGTCAGGACTTCCAGGATGTCCTGAGATCTATCAACAAAATATGAGGAGGTCTGCAGAATCTCCTCCAATCGACCATCTACTTGCAAAACCTTGCATCTTTCCTCTTCTATGGCAGTCTGCAGCTGAAGCATCTTGGCCTTTTGTGCCAGCACATGTTCCTTGAAAGGTTGGAGATTAACCTGCTGCTCTTTTGCTTCCTCTAAAGCTGTTGTTAGTGAGGTAACTTGCTCTTGAAGTTTTGCCTCTTGTTCTTGATATTTCCTCTCATTCGCCTCCAAAGTGGTCTTTTGCAGCTCTAGATCCTCTATCTTCCCAAGCATCTATTCCTTTTCCGCCCTCAATTCTTGATATTCTTGTTGTATCTTCTCTAGACACTCCTGAGCAATCTCCATCGATCTTCTCTCTGCTTGGAGAACTTGAAGTTCTTCCCTTGAAGACCTTATATCCTCTTGCATGTCTTCAAATTTTCTCTTCAACTTACTATTTTCTTCTCTTTCCTTTCTTAATGTGTCTTTCAGTTGAGAAGAAGACTTCTTAGATTGCTCCAGATCTGTCATTATTTTGTCTACATTATCCTCCGAAGCATGGATCAATGCAGCCCCTGCTCTAATAGTGAATCTGGGATCTCGGTCTGTTCCGTATACAATGGTCGTATCAGTTATCATCTTCCCGGACAGACCTCCTGTTTCAACCTTCTTTTCAGTTCTTTTCACTATCCTTTTTATTTCCTTATCATAGAAGATAGTATTAAAATCAGGGACATCCTCCCCTATCTTCTGTTCAAAGGGGACCAGTCTAAGTGTGGGGGCCATAGACTGTCCAGGTGTGATGAAAGCAGGTACTTCTGGGTCCTAAACATCAGGGTTCTCCACGTCCTAGGTCTGAATGTCACCTATGTCAGAGGATGACTGTTTTGTCGCTGTCTGGGTCAACTTCATCCTCTCTGCCTCCTGTTTCTGAAGCTCCTCATCTAGCTTTTTTTTTCTTTCTTCTTCTTCTTCAATTCTTGCATCTTCTTCTACTTTTCTGGATGCCTCTTGTGCAACTCTTATTTTCTCTTCCTCTTCTCCCTTCAGCCACCCTTCAGTTTCTTGGGCTAACCTTTGGGCTTCTTCGTTTCTTTTCCTGGTTTCCTCATTGGCCTTTGCTTTCTCATCTTGCCCCTTTCCACCTTTGGCGGTGATCTTCTTTTTGAACCTTTTCCTCAAGGCTGTTATGTTCAATGCACTGCAGAAGACGGACTCTTGTTTGTCCCAATGGTGAGTGTATTCGAAATGGACATTGGCCTCTTTGCAGTGTTCAGCAACCTTGTTGTGGGAGTCATTCCCGTGGAAGGGAATTTCACCAAAATGAAACTTTTCCAATTCCTCCACAAATTCATCTTCCTTCTTTACTCCAGGGTAAACTTATAACTCCCCAACTTGAAAGGTAAAGGGGGATATGCAGCCTTATTATGTTACAATAAAAAGCTTCCTATACCATCTAGGAAGACTTGCCTAACCGCCTCTTTATGAATGATATAGTCTATGGCATATTTGGGCAGTAGGGAGGGTGCTCTGGAGCCTCCAAAAATTCTGAAATAAAGCCCATCCTCAATCAGGTAATAATCCAAATACTCTTCGGTTACCTGCAATGCCTATTCTGACATGAAGTCACATTCTTTTAGGAAAATGAGAGTATATAATGGCATGATAAAATGTTCACAGACCTCCATGTAGTGACTGTGGTACTTATGAGCCCACAATGGCTTGTATGCAGAGTAAACAAGTATCCTCTCCCTGTCCCAGATGCACCTTAGGCCGGGGAAAGGTTGATTGCATAGTATGCAATCAATGAGTATTGAGCTCATGTAAAATTCTGACCTCTTTTGGGACACTCCTCCCAAAGCTGAGGCCATATAGGCTGAAAGACTATTCGACACTATGTTGGCCCAGTTGAAAATGGTCCCCTGTGTCGCGACATAAAAAATAATTGGCATCCACTCCAATTTGAAGCTTTTTCCATGAGCTCTCCCAAAAATTCTATTGAGCATTAAGGCAATGAACTTGTATGAGGTCCTTAAGCTCGTGGTGTCATATTCTCCCGTCGGCCTGCTTCTAAAGTTTCTTCCAGGCATCAGCATTCTCTTAAGGGTCTCGACGAGGTCCATTCTGATGTTTCTCAGCCAATCTTTAGTTAAAAATATTTGTGCTTCTGGCAGGTGATAGGCCAGGGCTACATATCCTGGGCTATAGGCAGCATAGCCTTGTTTGTCAACATTCTCAAGAATCATCATGGTTACATCTGCTCGGGGCAGAATCCACCGAATCACTTCAAAGCATGGAAAGAGCTCTGGTCTTGTAGCAATCTTCATCAGTGAAGACCTTTCTATATTCGCGTATATGCCTTCTTCCTCAAAGCCTATATCAGGCACCTCTCGGCGCATGATCAACCTGTAGATGTCCCCCCACTGATACTTAGGCTCTACACCAATTATGCACTCGGTGTCCTCATAAATATATTTAGTCTTGGTGATGATTTCAACGTCGAGATCCTCTTCTACCACAGGGGCCTTCTTCTTTTGATGCTTAGACATTTTGAGTTCGAAGGGATCTTACTGTCATATATGAAATTGTAATCATTAGGCCATTTCTGGATAAGTTGCAAATATTGAGATAACAATGTGCAATGTTTTACCTCATCTGTGTTTAACACAATGGAATTTCATGAAATAAAGCAAATATGTTCATGCTAATACTTCTGTCTAACACTAAAAATGGCTCCATCAACAAAACTTGAGTGGGAAACAAAATCTACATTAAAATGAAGAAACGTCGGGCTCTCTGTGGGCGCCATGATCATTGCGCTATGTAGAATGACAGGGGAACTTATTCAATCCATTCAAAGGGGCGCTTCAGAAAAAACATTGCCTATGTGTCATCTATGGTCTGTCTAATGTTGTGCGGTGCTATACAACCCCTAACCGGCTCAGGTTCGACTTCGACTGTGAACCGGGTCGCTTCGAAACAGTGAGGTAAAACGCAGCCTTAGTTTGAGGATGTGGGAAACATGAGTGGGGAAACCAGTCCAACATTTTATAGGGAGGACATGAAAAACCTTCCCCGAACGTCCTATCATCAAACGAGGCAGACTGGTGTAGACAACGTAATGGCCGTCTGCACCAATTTCCCCAACCACCAAGCGTAGGGTCGAAAAACATAACGGTTGTGGAGGAAAAATACCCCATGGGCCACAAAACACCCCCACTGACAGTTATGCTACACGCCCCCACTATATATGCATGTAAACGACGGGGACCAAAAAAAACGGTCGTGAAAAACCTAACCGTGGAACAATAATCAAAATGCTCAGTCAAACGGAACGGGATAAGGCATACAAGAGCCTACCTGGCACTGCTGCGCGACTAGTGGGAGAAAACTGTTAAGCTTCCACGGTTGAGCCACCTAGGAATGAGGGCACACCGACAGGGGGGTCCTAGCGAGCTCGAGCGAAACGACAGTGCACGACAGTCCCAAAATAGCAATAGAATAATCAAAACTTGACCCCATATATATATATTGGTCAACCATAAGCGGCGGGAGAAATATCGGATGACGAACACACAAGGACTGGAGGTCACAAGAACATCTCCTCTACAACGTCGAGTGGTAAACAACTAGGAGAACCGTCGAGACATCTGGGAGAAGCCAATAACGCATCGGAGCTCGCAAGACTAAACGTCAGAGCGATAGGAGGATAACGAGCTGCCACGATAGAATCATCAAGGACATCACATTTCGCAACAGACAAAATCTAAATCGGAGTAAAATCAACTAAATGACCAGAAAGACAGCGCTTGTTGCAGCCGCAACGGCGGAAGCCGAAAACTTAAGGATCAACAAAACAACAAAGTGGGGTTGAAAATTCAATGTAACTATCGGGGAACTTCATAATATGCCATCCGCAACTGCGGAGAGCGTAGAAAAAAAATGTTCCGACATGAATCCAAAAGTTAGCCGATTGAGACAAAATGCATTGGAGTAAATTATCGAAGATAGTTGCTTATCACTCTTCCGCAACGGCGGGAGTGCAAGTCAATAGACTTCCGAATCAAACACTCAAAAATGCATTCAAAGGCAATGGTAAGCTTAAACAAATAGTGGATCATTTCTGGCATTAGGAAAAGTCTTTCTGAAGAATCATTAAACCAAATCAAAAAAGAAAATCAAACCAATATAAGCAAAAGGAGGGTCCCGAAATTTTTTGAATTTTGGGAAAATGTTGCAGCTGCAACAATTGGCGACTACCTGGTGAACCCCAGATTTCTGACTTAACTTCTTCCTAGTAAAAGACTGTCTAGCTCAAAAGTTGAATTCTCCTAGATGCTCGTATTCCTAAGTTGGCTAACCCATGCATTTAAATCATTGAGAAGCAGTTCATTCTTTGGGTAGTGAAAACACTCAAAATATTTGCAAGTCTGAATAACTCTTTTGAGGCCTAATAAGTGAGATTTATTTAACCCCTTTCCTTAGGTAGTTTCTAGCTCGGACACCACAGGATTGTAACATATGGTAAACAACACTATCCCTTTGTTCCTCATTCCCATGCCAATTGCACTTTTGTGCCATTTGAACTTTAGTTCTTTTGAGTCCTCCATCTACCTTTCTTTCTGAATTTTATTCAGGCTCCTCTATCCATAGTGTCCTTTTGTGTGAGAGAATAATTTTCTTTTCATCTCATGGATGGAGAAGAACTTTTGGCAATTTGAAATTCATGCTTTTGATACTTTGCTTTGATATGCATTGTTTCTTCAAGGAGTTTTGACTCTTGATAGCCTTTAGGATTTTTTGAAATCACGGCATGGGATCATTTATATATGATACACTGTTTACCTTGCTTCCTTTCCGTGGGTCCTTCGCTATCACTCCCTTGGACATCTTAGATGTGAAATGGATGGAGCCTCAAAATAGTATTCCATACCTCTTAATTCTGAGTTATTTACCAAGAGTTAAGTAGGGCTTCAATGAATGCATGGCCAATTAGGAACACTCCCCACTAGAAGACATTCGATTGGTTAAACACACAGTATTTTGCTCAAGATCTCAGTTAATTAAGAACCCTGATGTTTCCATTGCAACCAAAATTTTTCCTCTTTATTCAAAACCAAAAGAACTAGTAACAAAGCATTAAACCAAAAGAAAACAATATCAATTTATTTATGTACAAAATGAAAAAGAAAAAATTGCATGCCCACCCTTAAAATTTTCATCTAACGAATTAAAGGGCTAGGCCATAGTGTAGACCAAAAAAACTATCCATGGTCTAATTGTACCATTTTTGAAATCGAAACCATGTCTACTAGTCTACAGTCATCCTTATCAGCCTGAGGACATTGAAGGAGCTCAGGCTGAGTGTCAATCATAGAACTGGCTTTTCCTGCGGCATGATATCTTAGTTCAAGCTCTGTTAGATAATTTCCTAGGATAGAATTAGCAGATTCATTACCTTCCCCCAGCTTAGTGACAGTATGTTTCATGTAAGGTTCTCTCAAAATTTTAATCTGATTTGGGGTACCCTTATGACGTAACCATAAATGAGACCAGTATGAAGCAAAATAACCTTTTAACCTGGCAAACCAATCTCGGTTAAGAATAAGCCCATATCCATCCAGTATGTCAGCCACCATAATGTCAATAAATTGACATATCTTGTTATTTGCAGATAAGCGTATGAGAACATTCTTCATTTCTCCCACTACTTTGACACTCGTTCTATCTAGTTGCACTACTTCCCAGGCTGTGGGCTTCGGCTTCCCATTAATCTTTTTGCAAACTTCAAGTGGCATAACATTTACCAATGATCCAGAATCTACCAAGCAATTATGCACATTATGATTCAACACTTCTAGAGTCAAAAGAAAAGGTGGGGTTTTAGCTTTTTCTTCCCAACTTGGTTCGATGTCTTCTTCTCCCGGTTGGTTTTTAGTGGGTATATCTTCTTTAGGTACTTCAGTTTTTTCAGTGTTAGCATCTACTTGTCCTTCCATAAGCTTGTCATGCTTGTTGATTTGTTATGTTTCCTGGTTGACAGTAGTGACTTTGGGTGTTTTATCTTCAACATTGGCATTTATCTATCTCTTGACATTCTTTTGCAACTTCTTAATCTTTGAAATTGTTGCATTGTCTTTAATTATCAGATCCATGTCTTTTGTTGTTGTCGGTATGTTTTCGGGTTTAAGAATGCTCCCTTATGTATCAAAAAGCGAGACACCGTCCCATGAGAACATGGTATCATCTTCTTGTTTCTCTATGGTCGTGTTATTATTTTCCTCTTTACCACTGTCCTTAGTCAATTTAGAGTCCAGCATCTGATTCATTACCAATGTCATTGAATTTAACCATTGAGGACAATTCTTTTTAGAATGAGGTTGTTGGTGAAAAGTGCAGAAATTGTCCCCCCCTACCTCTGTTATATTCATTGATGCTGAATTTGCTGGAGGGATCTTCAATTGGTTGCTATCCTCCCTTTTTTGGTAGTAGGGTTTATATGTTTTCTGAACTTCCCTTTCTTTCTCCAGATCTATTATTCGGTTGGAGAGTTTTTGAATCATTTTCAGCATTCCGTCAAAATCATGTGATTGCTCCTCTTTAGGTTTAGACAGCAATAAGGCTTTTCTCTCGGTAGTTTTTTCTTTAGGTTGCCCGGGATAATCTTCTATACTTTCCTTTTCAGCCTCTACCCTTTCTACTTCTTCATAAGTCTCTGCCAACGTAGGTCGAACCTTCATTTTGGAAAACATGTCCAGCTCAGGTCCTAGGGCTGAGGTATAATATTCAATTAGGACCTTGTTTGAGGGTCTGTCAGTTTCATAAAAGTTCTTTAGGTATGTTGAAAACCTTCGAGTGAAATGATGCACCTTCTCATCTTTTTCTTTTTTTTAAAAACCAAGACCTTTCATTAGTGAGGCATGTGTCTTTTGGGCTGCGTACTTACTTCTGAAATTTATTTCGAAGGTATCCCAATCGGGGATAGAGTTTGCAGGAAAACTAAAATACCAGGATGCTGCTGCTCCTTTAAGGGTATGTGGGAACAATCCACAGACAACATCCTCGTACTCCCTAGCCCTTAACCCTTCTATTTCTAAATAGAAACTTTGCAAGTGGTCATCTACAGCAATCTTTTCATCGGGATCAAACCTAGGCAGAAGCTTCTCAAAAGCTTGAGGTAGGTTATGCAATGGAGGTGTTAGGTTCAAAGGTGATCTAGCTCTCCAAGCCGGCGGTGGGTTGGGCTGATTCACATTTATACCAGCCATGAGCACAAGTGAAAGAACAGGAGTCTGAGTAAGGAGCAACGTAAGGTGAAACCAGGCTTACTTGCTTTAAAGGTAGAAACAAAACCTGTAAGTCTGCTCGTACAAGTTCTTCCAGACTCTAAGTACTTGGGTCAGGTCAAAAGCTTCCAAATATTTGTTGGTGGGGTAATCTCAGGAAAATAGGTTTCCTCGGCCAGCCATGCATTGGCGGCCCTCCTTCTAGCACCAGAAACTATTGAGGCTTGAAGATTCGTAGGCGGCAATAGCAAGGGATTCTCCCCAGTCAACGTTCCCAACTAGCCCGTGACTGTTTGGTGTAGGGAATCCGTCCGGTTTGTGGTCCGGCTACCGTAGGTCAAGTAACACAACTAAAAGGGTTTACCGGTTGCGGCCCGGTCCACCATATATATTTTTGTATTTTTTGACTTAAGGTATGATATGCATGTGCCTAATTAACATGCAGGGTGATAAAAGATGCAAGGAGTAGTCACAAAGTGATGTGCAAGTTCTTACCTCTCATCTTAGAACTCACAAGCATCTAAATCACATACACAGTAATAAAGTAAATCTAACTATCTACCTATCCCTGGGGAGCCAAAATGTAACTGATTAATGAGTAATGTATATTGTACATGCATTATAAAGAGAAATTACAGATAGTTGATATTCCTTCCCACAACACATGAACTATTAAAGATATTTATACAATCAGATAGCCAATTGTTTATGAACAGCATTCATTACTCATGGTGGTAAGTTCACAGAATAAACCAGAAATCATTCAAACAAGAACATAGGCCCTAAGAGTTAGAATGATCTCACAGTTAATGGACAAAAAGATGGAAAACGAAATAGTTCATCTTCCACCAATCCATAGCATAGCATTTGAACGTCCCACCAAACTTTCTCTGACAGGCAAACAGTAATTCTTTATTGCAAAAAAAAAGTAGTTCTTCTTACAATATCTCTTTACTTGTCTAACTAGGAAAAAATCCCTTTGTTACTATAAGTCATCTATATTTATACAAAAAGAATAAGACTGTTGGGATGCCCACAAATAACCCTTGGGATTCCCCAACTCTTCGCCTCCCAAAATTGCCCCTTTCATTAAGTGTTTACAAAATTGTTACCTATTACAAAAGCGAATAATCATTCACAAGGAGGGCCCCACTTGAGCATTTATAAATTTCTTCCAAGCTAAAGCCTCTGAGGCGATGCCTTCAAACTTAGAAGGTTCCAAAAAACGAATGTTTATCTCAAATTTTACAGCTTGGTTCTTGATGGCTTCAATTCTAGCTGCACTCAAACGAAACTGATATTCTAATAGCTGCACACTGACTGCGGAATGATATACTTCATTCCTTAAGGTCTGGTCGTCGAGAGCTTTAATGTGTTGTATTTTTCTTTCCTCCTCTTGATACCTTTTCTACAAAATCTCCACAAACAAGTTGTGGTTCGAAAAAGCATCTATTCTCTGTTCAGCTTCTACTTGGCATCGGTTATAGGTAATCAGGAGCCTTCTGAAGAATTATATACATGCCCCTTTTGTCTTTCTAACATCTTTTTTGAATTCCTCGGCTGTGTTAATAGAAAACTCTAATAAGTCGTAATCCTGCTTAAGGGCCTATCGATCTTTCGAGGGAAGCTTTGCAGGAGTTTCTTCATCATTCTCTAGCCTTGCCATTCTTGCTGTCAATACTTCCAGGATGTCCTTAGATCTATCAACAAAATATGAGGAGGTCTCCAGAATCTCCTCCAATCGACCATCTACTTGCAAAACCTTGCATCTTTCCTCTTCTATAGCAGTCTGCAGCTGAAGCATCTTGGCCTTTTGTGCCAACACATGTTCCTTGAAAGGTTGGAGATTAACCTGCTGCTCTTTTACTTCCTCTAAAGATACTATTAGTGAGGTAACTTGCTTTTGAAGTTTTGCCTCTTGTTCTTGAGATTGCCTCTCATTCGCCTCCAAGGTGGTCTTTTGCAGCTCTAGATCCTCTATCTTCCCAAGCAGTTGTTCCTTCTCCACCCTCAATTCTTGATATTCTTGTTGTATCTTCTCTAGACACTCCTGTGTGGTCTGCATCGAGCTTCTCTCTGCTTGGAGAACTTGAAATTCTTCCCTTGAAGATCTTATATCCTCTTGCATGTCTTCAAATTTTCTCTTCAACTTACTGTTTTCTTCTCTTTCCTTTCTTAATGTGTCTTTCAGTTGAGAAGAAGACTTCTTAGATTGCTCCAGATCTGTCATTATTTTGTCTACATTGTCCTCCGAAGCGTGGATCAATGTAGCCCCTGCTCTAATAGTGAATCTGGGATCTCGGTCTGTTCTGTATACAATGGTCATATTAGTTATCATCTTCCCAGACAGACCTCCTGTTTCAACCTTCTTTTTAGTTCTTTTCACTATCCTTTTTCTTTCCTTGTCATAGAATATAGTATTAAAATCAGGAGGCTTCCTCCCCTATCTTCTGTTGAAAGGGGACCAGTCTAAGTGTGGGGGCCATAGACTATCCAGGTGTGTTGACGGCAGGTACTTCTGGGTCTTGGACATCAGGGTTCTCCATGTCCTCGGTCTGAATGTCAGCTATGTCAGAGGCTGACTGTTCTGTCGCTGTCTGGGTCAACTTCAACCTCTTTGCCTCCTAATTCTGAATCTCCTCATCTAGCTTCCTTTTTCTTTCTTCTTCTTCAATTCTTGCATCTTCTTCTGCTTTTCTGGCTACCTCTTGTGTAGCTCTTCTTTTCTCTTCCTCTTCTCCCTTCAGCCACCCTTAAGCTTCTTGGGCTAACCTTTGGGCTTCTTCATTTCTTTTCCTGGTTTCCTCATCGGCCTTTGCTTGCTCATCTTGCCCCTTTCCACCTTTGGTGGTGATCTTCTTTTTGAACCTTTTCCTCAAGGATGTTATGTTCAATGCACTGCGGAAGACGGACTCTTCTCTGTCCCAATGGTGAGTGTATTCGAAATGGACGTTGGCCTCTTTGCAGTGTTTAGCAACCTTGTTGTGGGAGGCATTCCTGTGGAAGGGCATTTCACCAAAATGAAACTTTTCCAATTCCTCCACAAATTCATCTTCCTTCTTTACTCTGGTAAACTTATAACTCCCCAAATTGAAAGGAAAAGGGGGATATGCAGCCTTCTTATGTTCAAATAAAAAGCTTCCTATACCATCTAGGAAGACTTGCCTAACTACCTATTTATGAATGATACAGTCTGTGGCATATTTGGGCAGTAGATAGGGTTCTCTAGAGCCTCCAAACATTCTGAAATAGAGCTCATCCTCAGTCAGGTAATAATCCACATACTCTTCAATTACCTGCAATGCCTCTTCTGACATGTAGTCACATTCTTTCAGGAAAATGAGAGTATATAATGGCATGATAAAATGTTCACAGACCTCCCTGTAGCGACTGTGGTACTTATGAGCCCACAGTGGCTTGTATGTGGAGTAAACAAGTATCCTCTCCCTGTCCCAGATGCACCTTAGGCTGGGAAAAGGTTGATTGCATAGTATGCAATCAACGAGTATTGAGCTCATGTAAAATTCTGACCTCTTTTGGGACAGTCCTCCCAAAACCACTTATACTATGAAATGAGAACTTGACAAAGTTCTCGTTTTTCTCTCTCCTAATTTTAGTATCTATTTTTACCTCAGTTTCAAAAAGGGTTGATACCAGTATCACACATTTTCATTTTGAGGCATTTTTTTGGGCCTTTGAATCATCTTTTTCATAAACTATTTTTTATTTCTAGTTTCAAGTGTGTTTTTATAAATTTAACAAAATAACATACATTTAGAAGCAAGTTCTAATGAAAAACATATACATTTTGTAATTTTTTCTCTAAAACAAGACATTTTTATGGACAAAATAAGACATTACCATTGACAAAATTGTAAATATTTCCAGAAAATAAAGACATTTATAACAATTTTCAATGGATTTTCAAGTATTTTTTTGTATAAAAGTGATATTGTTTCATATTATTTTCCAAAATGAAATGATTCACACAAACTCAAGAAAAATTATACCATATATTTGTAAATAACATATTAAAAACATTATATATAGAAATTTTATTTTTAAAATAAAGTATGAAAGTCAAAACATTACTAATATATCTTATCAAAAAGTTGTCAAATTTAACATTTTCTTCAAGACATAAAACTAATCAACAATATCATGCACGCTAAATTCTTCATCGAAATTGAAATTTTTTGATCTTGGCTTTCTTTAGGGACATCAATGTCCTCTTCCATTGGGTGTTCTATGTCTGCAAGATTCCCAAAGTGCTCCTTTCCAAACATCCCTCCCAATTGGTGTTGAGTCTATTTTGACATCTTCGCCACAAGTGTTTTACTAAACTCTCATTTCTTCAAACCAACTTCTTGCAATTCATTTAGAAGAATTTGAACAGCACTAATTCTTTGCTTGATGTAATTGAATTGTAGTGGATCATTATCAGTGGATATGCAATTCCTTCCTTTATGTAAGGAGCATGTTATTGTTGTACCTAATCACCCAAAAAAATAGTTAAGTAAAGTCAAATAGCATAAATCCTGCATACTTTCAAAAAAAATTAATGAAGAATAAAAAATAAATAAAACTTGAAATATGCGTTCATATGTAATATCATAAATTTTACTTGAACCCGAGAACACATCTAAAACCGAGTCTCCTTCTCTTGAAAATGTATATATGATACAATTAATCAACAGTGGTTCCTTTTGATATATGTACACAGTCACTCCTAACCCCCTAATCCTCTAACCTTAACATCGATATTACATTAAAAAAATAAACCCCCCCAACCTCCTAAACATTACATTTAAAAAAAGTAACAAAAATTAAAAACCACCCCAACCCTAACATCAACATTAAATTAAAAAAAAATTAAAAATTAAAACCCCCCTAGCCCCCTCACAGTAGATTAAAAAATTAAAATTAAAACCCCCTAAACCTCCCACAACATTAAACTAAAAAACATTACATTAAAATAAATTAAAATCCCCCCTAACCCGCTAAACCCCACCCCACAACATTACATTAAAAAAAACATTTAAAAAAA
>LPNX010408716.1:0-87786 GCA_001517045.1 Pseudotsuga menziesii | reverse complement strand
ACGTTGTTTTAATGATAGTGTTGTTTTTACATAGAGCTTGTCCAAAATGATGGGATTACATGCTTTCAAAGTTGACATAGAATTGTTATTTTTAATTATTTTTTTATAAATAAATATTTTTTAAAAATAATTTGTGTTGTTTTAAAAAAAATTAATGTAATGTTGTTGGGGTTTAGGGGTTAGGAAGAAGGTGTTTTATATTTTTTAAATTCATTTTTAATGTAATGTTGTGGGGTTTATGGGTTAGGGGTTTAATTTTTTATTATAATGTTGTGGGGATGTTTTAATTTATTTTTAATGTAATGTTGTGGAGAGGGGGAGTTAGGGGTTTAATTTTTTTATTGTAATGTCAGGGGTGTTAGGAGGTTTAGAGAGTAGGTGACATTTAAGTAGATAAAAAAAATATTAAAAAAAAATCAAAATTAAAAATTGTGGGATAGGGGGTAGGTTGTGCTTCAATTAATACTACATGAATTTAAAAAAATAAAATAATAATTGCAGGAAAAAGAAAAAGAAAGGGTAAAAAACAAATCGTCGCCCCATTGACATCTTGAAATTACAGGAAGTTGATATACTAGCTTATGATTTCAAGTTTAAAAAGAAAGGCACTCTTTGCTCCAAGACTATAGAGATTATCAAGAGGTTGTTGCCAAAAGAAGAAGTTGCAAGATGAGAGTCGGCTAAACCAAGCCGTAGATCCTGAAGGAATCTGACATCTGAAGTGATGGGCATAGATGTAGACTCAAATGGTGCACCCATTGATAATATAGAAGAATTTGGGTCATCTACATCTTCATCCAGTTTTTCATCTACAGAAAATGTAGATTCTGATGGGGTGTCAAAATCCATGGATGAATTTGAATAATTTCACATGAAACATTTTAGATGTTTTTTACTAGTATGATGTTTGTAATTGAAACTCTAAAGGAATTTTTGAATATTTATATGAAACATTTGTTCTTATACGGTCTAATATATGATTTCATTATGAATCACATCACAATTTATTTGATTTAATATGGTTAGATGGGTGAAATTATTTATGAAATATTTTTTTTTTGTTTAATATGCAAGTTTTAAAAAAGTTGTAATTCATCTCTTGAAGAAAAAAATATTTTTCCAATTTTTGAGGTTGATTTTAAAGTTTTTGTAAACAACAGTATGGGATGTTTAGTCCATGGCTATATTTCTTACCCCGAAAAAAAAAGCATGTATACTGGTATCAACAGTTTTCTATTTTGGGGGTGTTTTTGGTGTTTTTTATGCAAAAATCATAGTTTTTATGGCTAGGGTTCTCATTCTTAGTACAAAGTTCTCGTTTCATAGTATAAGTGGTTCCAAAGCTGAGGCCATACAGGTTGAAAGACTATTCAACACTATGTTGGCCCAGTTGAAAATGGTCCCCTGTGTCGCGACATAAAAAATAATTGGCATCCACTCCAATTTGAAGCTTTTGCCATGAGCTCTCCCAAAAATTCTATTGAGCATTAAGGCAATGAACCTGTACAGGGTCCTTAAGCTCGCGGTGTCATATTCTCCCGTTGGCCTGGTTCTAAAGTTTCTTCCAGGCATCAGCATTCTCTTAAGGGTCTCGACGAGGTCCATTCTGATGTTTCTCAGCCAATCTTCAGTTAAAAATATTTGTGCTTCTGGCAGGTGATAGGCCAGGGCTACATATCCTGGGCTATGGGTAGCATAGCCTTGTCTGTCAACATTCTCAAGAATCATCATGGTTACATCTGCTCGGGGCAGAATCCACCCAATCACTTTAGAGCATGGAAAGAGCTCTGGTCTTGTAGTAATCTTCATCAGTGAAGACCTTTCTATATTTACGTATATGCCTTCTTCCTCAAAGCCTATATCAGGCACCTCTTGGCGCGTGATCAATCTGTAGATGTCCCCCCACTGATACTCAGGCTCTACACCAGTTACGCACTTGGTGTCCTCATAAATATATTCGGTCTTGGTGATGATTTCAACGTCGGGATCCCCTTCAACCATAGGGGCCTTCTTCTTTTGATGCTTAGACATTTTGAGTTCAGAGGGATCTTCTTGTCATATATGAAATTGTAATCATTAGGCCATTTCCGGATAAGTTGCAAAGATTGAGATAACAATGTGCAATGTTTTACCTCATATGTGTTTAACATGACGAAAGTTGATTAAATAAAGCAAATATGTTCACGCTAATACTTTTGTCTAACACTAAAAATGGCTCCATCAACAAAACTCGAGTCGGAAACAAAATCTACATTAAAATGAAGAAACCTCGGGCTCTCTGTGGGCACCATGATCATTGCACTGCGTAGAACGACAGGGGAACTTATTCAATCCATTCAATGGGGCGCTTCAGAAAAAACACTACCTATGTGTCATCTATGGTCCATCTAATGCTATGCAGTGCTATACAACCCCTAACCAGCTCGAGTTTGACTCTGACCGTGAATCGGGTCGCTTCGAAACAATGAGGTAAAACAAGGCCTTAGTTTGAGGATGTGGGAAACCTGAGTGGGGAAACCAGTCCAACATTTCACAGGGAGGCCATGAAAAACCTTCGCTAAACGGCCTATCATCAAATGGGGCAGACTGGTGCAGACAGTGTAATGGCCATCTGCACCAGTTTCCCCAACCACCAAGCGCAGGGTCAAAAAACATAACGGTCGCGGAGGAAAACTACCCCATGGGCCACAAAACACCCCCACTGACAGTTACGCTACACGCCCCCACTATATATGCATGTAAACGGCAGGGACAAAAAAAAAACAGTCGTGAAAAACCTAACCGTGGAACAATAATCAAAATGCTCAATCAAGCAGAATGGGATAAGGCGTACAAGAGCCTACCTGGCACTACTGTGCGACTGGCGGGAGAAAACTGTTAAGCTTCCACGATTGAGCCACCTGGGAATGAGGGTACACTGACAGCGGGGTCCTAGCGAGCTCGAGTGAAATGACAGTGCATGAAAACGACAGTGCATGACAGTCCCAAAATAGCAATAGAATAATCAACACTCGACCCCATATATATATGGTCAACCATAAGCGGCGGGATAAATATCGGACGACGAACACACAAGGATCGGAGGTCACAAGAACATCTCCTTCACAACGTCGGGTGGTAAAACAACTAGGAGAACCGCTGAGACATCAGGGAGAAGCCAATAACGTATCAGATCTTGCAAGACTAAACGTCGGAGCGATAGGAGGATAAGGAGCCACCACGGCAGAATCATAAAGGACATCACATTCCCAGAAAGACAACGCTTGTTGCAGCCGCAATGGCGGAAGCCAAAAAATTAAGGATCAATGAAACAACAAAGCGAGGTTGAAAAGTCAATGTAACTATCAGGGAACTTCATAATCTGCCGTCCACAACTGCGGAGAGCGTAGAAACAAAATGTTTCGACGTGAATCCAAAATTCAGCCGATTAAGACAAAATGCATCGGAGAAAATTATCGAAGCTAGTTGCTTATCACTCTTCCGCAATGGTGGGAGTGCAAGTCAATAGACTTCCGACTCAAACACTCAAAAATGCATTCAAAGGCAATGGTAAGCTTAAACAAATAGTGGATCATTTCTAGCATTAGGAAAAGTCTTTCTGAAGAATCATTAAACCAAATCAAAAAAGAAAATCAAACCAATATAAGCAAAAGGAGGGTCCCGAAATTTTTTGAATTTTGGGAAAATGTTGCAGCTGCAACACAACCTTTCCTACATAACTTCTTCAATTGCATTGCTGAAACCTGCCTTACTGAAATCACCTTTGGAATACCTTTTACCACTACTGGGTTCCCTTCTTCATCCATGCATTTGAAATTTTTACTGTAACAGTCAAGCTTTACCTTGTGAGCTTCTAACCAATCCATTCCAATGAGAACATCATAGGAACCAAGTGGTAGAACATTCAGATCTACACAAGTGACCAATCCATTCATGACCAATGGACATTTCTCTATCACTTCACTAACCTTTCTCTTAGTTCCAGTGGCTAGATGAATAACCAAGATTTTCTATGCTTTACTTTCTTAAAAGCATGAATCTCCACTACTCTAGGAGCAATGTAACTATGAGTAGAACCAGGGTCAATCAAAATAGAAACATATTTCTCAACAATCTTACCTACAACTTCAACCACAGTTGACTAGTGATCTTCCTAGCAGTCCTCCAGTGCTGCATAAATCCTAGGGACTGCCCTTGCTACTTAACCCACTCTTTCTGCTTCTTGAATGTTGTAAGTTGGCCTTGAACTCTCATTCTTGAGTGGACAACTTCTGCACATGTGGGGTCCTCCACATTTCCAAAATTGGAGTGGTCCTCTATTTGGTTGTGGATCTTTAGGCTTTTCTCCTATCAGTCCAACTGGCTTACTCGCAGCTTGGGATGGCTGCTTCTGTTGATTCCTGAAGTTAGAAGGTTTGGAACCTTTCTTTCTTTGGTCAAACTTCTCATTATTCTTGTCCTTCCATGCCTTATGGTAATCAAGTTTACCTTTTCTTTGATCATAGCAATAATTAGCCTTCCTTATTGCTTCTTCAAGAGTTCTAGGTTCATAAAATTCAATTCTGTCTTTGTAAGACTGAGACAATCCACTCAGAAAATGTTGGACCTTCACTTTTTCATCTTTGATGTACCTGACATACCTCAAAAATTCCAAGAACTTATTTGCATACTCTTCCATGGTCTACTGTCCCATCTCAGCTCATGGAACTCCTTAATCTTGTCATCATAATACCTATCAGAGAGGTATTTCTGCTTGAAATACTTCTTAAACTGTTTCCACTTAAGTCTCCTTTCACTGATCCTCTTTACTTGCTTGAAGTGTTCCCACCAAATGGATGCTCTTCCATTCAGATTGAATATGGAAACCCTTTCCTTCATGTTTCCCGAATAATCCTGAACTTGGAAGTACTTCTTTATCCCAAGAAGCCAAGCTTCAGCCTCTTGTCCAGTCTTTACCTCACCATCAAATGTAGGAGGTTTAGCCTTCCTAAACTCATCCCAAGAGTGATCCCTATGGTGCTTCGTTTTTTTTCCCTTATGAGAAGAAGATCTTGAATCCCTGCTGGATTCTTCCAAGTCAGATGATCTACTAGAAGTCCTTCTTATTCTCCTGGTACTGCTCTTATTGCTTTCTAGTTTTACTGTACCCTATCCAGAGCCTATCTTTCTTTGCAAGTCTGTCAAACTCTACAACATAGCAGCATTCAACTGATGCTACTCTTCCTGGGATTTTATTAAGCTTCTCATGGTTGCCACAATATCTGGTGGTGTCTCTTGGAATATCCTTCCATTAGACTTTATGTCATCATTTCCAACTCGGACATTTTCTCCCATGGAATCTCGTGCATGCTCGTAGGAATCCCGAGCATCATATCCGTCATGGTTCTCATGGTTGAACCACAACTTACTTTACCAAACCGCACTGCCCGGAATACTGCCCTTGAAGGTGTCTATGATTCTGCAAAATGTGTTAGTAACACAACTATTAGCTGCATAACATTTATACTAATTAGAATTACTTACCTTCTCTTGGAAAAATCATAAAATGACAAATTTTCCCAAAACACATAATTTTGTTTCTCAAAGAACGACTGTCTCAGGGGGACGACGAGGGTTAAGGGGGCTTTCCCCCTTGTGGCTTCCCTGCACCACTGCAGGGCGGGTCGAGGGAAGCGCCCTTGTTTTTTTTTGTCATATCAAATCCCTTCCCAACTAGCCATCCGATGTATCGGATCACTAGTTGACAACGCTTCTGATACCTCAGCGGACCGATCTTCATTCATCTTTCGATGCACATTGGATCATTATTCCTCTGCCTTTCGACGCACATCGGCTGACCAATCCTTTATTTTCTTTCGATGTTTCAGATCGATCTTCCTCTAGCTTTCGATACACATCAGCTGACTGATCCTCTATTTTCTTCCAATGTTTCGAACCGATCTTCCTCTAGCTTTCGATACACATCGGCTGACCGATCCTCTATTTTCTTCCGACGATTCGGACTGATCTTCCTCTAGCTTTCGATACACATCGGTTGAACGATCCTCTATTTTTTTTTGAGATTCCCTGTACTTAGAAAAATTTCTGAATTTTTCTTCTTATCTTCCTCTTTCTTCCTCTGTCGCATCAGCTTCTCGATCATCTATCCTTTTTCGATGCTTCGATTTCCTTCAGGAGAGCCTTGCCGACACCTCGGCTCCGCTTGGCTGAGATCTTCAGATCCTCCTAGCCAAGAGCTTTGGATCTGCTTCAACGAACACTTTCTGATGATTTTGACACTTCAAAAATTTTCAAAAAATTTCCAGATTTCTCTCTCCAGTTTCCTTTTTTACTGTGTCTCGGCTCAACCTAGCTGAGACTGTTGGCTCCTCTCAGCCGAGACCACCGACAAATTTCAAACTTGGACAATTTTTGAAATTTTCTTTCTGCCGGTTCTTTATCGGGTGGACTTCTGCCTAGGTTATCCGGTGTATCAGATGGGCTTCTGGCTAAGTCATTCAACGTATCGGATGGAATTTATCCTAAGCCATCTGATAATTTTCATACTTAGAAATTTTTTAAAATTTTCCTCTCATTTTCTCTGATTTTCTCATTTTTTTTCCCCTTGTTGGGAAGAGGGCAACTTGCCTTTGTCACTGATTCTTCACAGCCTATTGAGGCCCATGCTGCAATGTGTGCTTTGGTACCACACTATAATGTACCTTACCCTTCAACTGGTGAAGAGGATGCTACCATTCCATTAACTATCCAGGCAACTAGCCCCATGAACATGTACATACATAAAAAATGAACTGCTTTGAAGTAAAACATGCAGAGATGCATAATTATTAAGCATACAGCGAAAGAAAAACATACATTCAGGCATTCAACATGTTCATCATAATTTATTAAACATCAAATATGATTGCAGAGATTGAATATAAGAATACTTATCTTATGAAGAATTCATCCCGCAACCAGCTACGTCGCTGCAAGGTTCCACCCAACCATAGGCCAGTGTGCTCCTTAATCTCTTAGCAACACTGCCACCCCCAGAGCTGGGCATGATTCCCCAATGAATAAGAAACAAATCAGGCTCACACATAGCCAAAGATACACAAATCAGCCAAGCCAACACAGTTGAGTTTATCAAGCCATTAGGGAGCTGGGAAAAGATGAATGCTAAGCTGGTGGGCTCACTGAAGAGCTAAGGACACCTACATTAGAACTAGCCTAACTTCTAGGATACCCACACACACCCAACATAAGGAATCGGTCCCTCCTTTGCTACATAGTCCCTCAGGCCCTGACTTCCCTTCCAGTGCTATTCAGGGGTTGTGGAGAAGAAAGCTAGCCTTCTAGCTCTGTCTGTGTGGCTCTCAAAAACACTAGGTTTATCAAGCATACCAATCCTTCATTCCCACTCCAACACAGTCCAAAGAACAACCACTACATACACACAGAAAAACAAGCAATTCATAGCTTTGGGGAAGAGAATCAAACACCACAGAACAACCGAGGTGACAATTTAGGTAATACATAGCTCTGACTAGGAAATTCAATTCTTGAGTCGTTCTTGGCCATATCATGGCCAAAATGACTCAATAAGAACCCACAGCAACCCAGAAACGTAAATGAACCTACACCAAAACAAAATCTTGGGGAAACCAATGGCAATTGATTTCTCAGCTGCGTGAGGAAGAAAAAACAACCCATGTGGAGGTGAATTCACATGGTCAGACCCACAACGAAGAGAAATACACATAGCAAAATCCCCAACCACAAAAGTCACACACACAACACAACCGTGCATGTGAGGCCACTCTCCCAGCTCTCTACATGAGTAAAATGCCAAGGCCTGTGCATCAGGAGAAGAATGACTGTCTCTGCGTGAGTATTGGAAAGAATGGAAGAATGCCCACGTGAGGGTGAAATAGTCGGATTGGTGGAGTGTGCATGTGGGAAAGGACTGACAGTCCTGCCACACACCACTTCCCAGCAATAACTTCCCAAGTAACATCAAAGGTTTTAATGTGGCAGTTGACTCATTGAGACAAGGAAAGGTGAGTAAGTCAAAAGGGTGGGTGACAACTAAATGGGTTTAATAGCTGACACTTGGTTTTTCCCCATTGGCTCAAGGTTTAATAATTCCCCTTCCTTATCCTTAGGAAAATCATGCCCTTTTCATCACGGTTGCATTGACATAGCCGGTTGGGGTTTATTTTAATTAAAGTGCATATTTACATGATGCCAAAACTATAATGTGCCAGATATCACGATATACCATCGGCAATGATTCTAATCGCCGGAACATTAAACACTAAATCAATGGTGGGGATTTTTCCTTTAGCTCCACACCACAATTAATTACAATATATACATCATATACATTTAATGCAAATGGGGTCAAAACCGGGGTGTTACAACATAATCCTTATGTTGTTGGATTGAAGTCTGGTATTGGGGAAAAGTTGAGTGAGTGTTGTGAGAAAAGAGCTTTGTGTGAGAATTTGAGTTCTGTGAGTGTGTCCAAGACCTTGTGGAGACAAAGATATTGACATCAAGTCTTTGGTTGTAGCTTTCTATTTTCATTTGATTAATACAAAAGTGTTTCCCTTTCTTATATATGATTTGTGCGAATATTAGTCATTTATTATTAGATTCCTTGATCACTAATATGGATTGTTGATTTTTCTTGTTACTCTTATCCATTTTTTTGTTTCTTATGCTTCTTTGTAGGTATTATAGATCACATGAAGAACAGTGAAAGAAAGGTCATAATTTCTAGATCTAAGGTAAAAGAGTTATTCCATTCAAGTAGATTAATTATCTAGGGAAATGATATGCTGCTGTGACTTTTTTTTCTAGACTTGTACAATACATGTTAGAGGAAGACGTCATGTCCACAATGGTTGAAGGATTCCTACTAACAAAATTGGTGACCATACTAGGGAATAGATCCAGTTAGATATGGGATAGATCTAGTCATATTTTTTGCAGATCTAGGTAGATCTAATATTTTTGGTAACACTCTTTCTTATAAACTTGTGATTCTCTTTTCTTAACTCATTTGAGTTGTTAAGGTGAGTGATCCGCCTTACCATCTTTTCAATTGCTTCTTGTGAAGTGTGATTTACTTCCTTATTAGTCCAGCTCAGTCCATCATTGGTTTCTTTGATAGGTGACTCACATTTTTACATATTTGGATCCGTCGACACCTAGTTAGACTTAATAGAGCATAGAACCCACTATGGCACCTACTGCACTGTAACAAAAAGTGTCATTGGCACTCCCTTTCTTACTACATAGTGTGTCATTGGTTCCTACACCTAGTGTACATAGTGCATCAACCCCTTACTGGCACTCTGGTGCATCCTTACACATTGTGTCAAGGTAGGCCAATCATTGTTTTAAAGCTTGTGCCTTGATGTTTCTTGTTTCTCTTGGTTTGTTGTTCAATTTTGTTACTTTCTTATTCCTGAGTCTGATAGTTTGACAACTTGATCTCTCTTCTTGAGTTCAGATCTAGAAGTTTTCATCAATAAGGAATTTGTACTTGAAGAAACTATGTGTGTATTATAGTTTTGGATGCATGGTTTGGTTGGTTCATTATCTGAAAGTGATTTTAGGTTTATGAGAAAATAATATTTGTAGCTCCTTTGCAGTTATTCAAAGCATAGTTTTTTAGCACTCTTTGTTTTTCGAATCATATTAAAAAACAAAAGCCGATAGTTATCTTGTTTTGTTTTGATTACTCTTGGTTTTCCTGAGTAGTCAAAAAAATAGTTCTTTATGAGTTTGATTGAGGAAGCATATATTTTTAAGCATTAGAAGCTCTTCTTCCTTGTTCCTTTCAGATATTATGTAGTGTTAATGGTGAGAAAGCTTCTTTGTTTTAAGAATTGTTAAATATCTTGAAGTTTAAATCATTGAAAATAGCATGGAATTTTTGTTTTTAAAAAAATAAAAAGTTTCTCCCTTGCTCTAGTTACCGTTCATTGAAGAGAAGATTTGCATCGCATATAGGTCTTAACTTTGCATCTTGATCTCCATTCCAAAAACATTCACTAACCATCAAGATAAAATCAACGATAGCTTAATTTAAAATTTTTAGTAATTTGAGTGATAGGATCGAGACGTGTTCTGACTTCTTAAAACATAGGAGCTATCGTTATTTGCCTACAATGCATCCCAGGGATTGTATGGTTCTTCCACATACTTCTGGTATATCAAACGACCTTTCATGTACCCTTGAGGTATATTGAAAGGTACTTCATGTACTTGGTGGTATATCAAAAGGCCTATTTTGAACAATTGTGGATTAGACAACACTAATATGGATTTGAGCTCCCACGTACCTTGTGTATATCGGGAGACCCCTCTAGGATACGCTAACCAACTGAGAAAATAGTTTTGGTCGTCTTATTTAATAAATACCCCAAGAACAACACTAAAGGATCTAATACACATGTGTTGTCCAGGTAGTTAGGTATTTAGGAAAGGGTACAGTCCCAATCCTCCTTGTCATGTTCTATTGTTGGACCCTACGGTATATCATGAGTTGTGACAACTTGACAATCCTAGTGAGGAACTAACTATCATAATCCCATCCTTCCATTTAAGTTTGCTTGCAGCCTTAGCTTGAATAGGTTTTTTTGCATGTGATATATTCTTTGTATAAAAGATTTAGAGTAGAAAGCTTCACCCAGCACCCTGGATGATCTACTTGCAAGATGATCTCACAAGTTGCAGGTTCTAACACCTAACTCCCCTCCTGCCGTGGAAGGAAACAAAGGTGAAACCATGGACCAACCAACTACTATTGACTCTCACGGTAGAAGGAATTGTATTTGTTGAATCTGGGGAAGAAATTTAGTCTTTTCAAAGTTCTTTCATAGTCCAACAACCTTCTACAGAAGATCCTACTTTCCATTTTCGAAAGGAAGGTCAACCTAATGCACCATATTGGGTGTTCAATCACCCAACAGATGACATAGTGGCAATGGAATTTGGTACAACTACTCTGTTTTGGGAAACTTATCTAGGTCAGGCCATTTCTGAATACGAGACTACTAGAGCATCTTATGTTACCCCCATTTGAGAAAACACAGCTCCCTCCAAATATGAATCCTTTAAATCAGTTAGGGAAATTGTACAACTCTTACAGAAGAGGGGAGGAAATTAGGTGGAGAAGTGTTTCTCCTCTACCCCGTCATTCAGAAACCACCACACATGGATACCATGCCCTTTCACCATCAAATGTGGCTCTTAGATCAGNCCCCCCCCCCCGGATTGCTTCTACACCTAGGGGGAAACCCCCAGCCCAAGTTGTTTTACCTACCAGGGGAACTGTCTCTAGCATGGGGAAAAACCTAGCGGTAGGACAACCAGCAGTTAACACTCCTCATACAAATACCAATGTAATTGTTCCTTCTTGTGGCTTGGGACAACCTTCATGGGTTCAACTCACCGTCATTCAAACTTCTTGGGGTTATACTTACCCAAGAAATAAACCACTTTCAGTTCATCAAAATTATCAACCAACACCATTAGGGTTTGTGTATCCTAGAATTACTTACCCCATAAATACTTATGTCCCATGGGGAAAACCTAATTGGTCAAATGTCCCATGACTTGGAGGACCTTTGTAAATACCACTGGACCTTTTAAAGGCCCACCTAGAGGACCACCTTTTGGAGGTCCCCCTAGAGGACCACCTTTTGGAGATCCCCCTGGAGGACCACCTTTTGGAGGTCCCCCTAAAGGATCAACTAGAGGTTCCCCTAGAGCAACCCTTGGAGGACCACCAACTATAGGCCAACCACTTGGAGGCCTACCACCTAGACGCCCACTTCCTGGAGTCCCACTGCCTAGAGGCCAATCACCTAGAGGCCCACCACCTGGAGGCCCATCCCCTAGAGGCCCACCTCCCTTGAGTGGCCCACCACCTAGAATACCCTCAAGTAGATCATTTGGAAGTCAACCAACTAACCAACCAGTCATGGAGGCATCATCTATGTTGGTTTATTAATCTTCTTATGGTCCTACTAGTCCACAAATCCCATATCAGTATTACTAGTACCCCTAACCTAGTGAATAATTACCATTTCTGGCTACCTTATATTTTCCATATTTGTCGGCATTGATCAACGACCCAATACACCATGATCCCTCATGGTCAGCCATCCCAGTTAAGCTACCCCCTTGTACATACCTAAATTCGATGACAAGCCTGGTTAGGACCCCAAAAACCATGTAATGACCTTTCATTTGTGGTGCTCATCTAATTCTCTGATGGATGGTTCAATCCATCTACATTTGTTTTAGAGAAGTCTCACCAGAATAGCTATGAAATGGTATATTAAGATACCTCAACATTCTTTTTGGGATTTTAACACCTTAGCAATGGAGTTTTTAATACATTTTGAGTTACCAATTTGATACGAGACAGGTACGGACCTATTGACCTTGCTTCTCCAGACCACTTCCACTCATGTATCCAATCACATACATGAATAGAGATGAATACATAGGCTGATTAAGTATCCCATTCCCTATCAGTTACTTGTCGATTGGCTTACAAGGTCTTTAATCCCACCCATTGCTAGGGATGTCTCCGTGGGAGGTGTTTTTACCAAAGAGCGGGACATTAGTCGTGCTCAGTACCTAGACTTAGTTTACTCCTAGTCAGGAACTTTGTACAATGTAATTCCTCAAGCTCCTTGTCCTACCTTATATCCTTCAACAAATTCAATGGAGCCACCCACCGATGCCATTCTTGTTTCAGTTCAAACACAATTGTCGTCCGAATCTTTGAAAAAGAAAAATCAACTAGCTGCACCTGCTAGTCAACTTGTCGCACCCTCCAAAATTGTTTCCCCTCCTTTTGTTTCTACCGAAGTGAATGGGATTCAATCCATAGAATATTTGGGAGGAAATAGAAAAGGTAAAAACAAATCCAAGAAACCTGACAACCAATAGGAAGGTAACAAAACACAAAACCTTGATGTTGATTCTAAAAATATGAGAAAGGAAAATTTTCCCTGCCTAATTTGTGGAGGTGATGACTTCACTAAAGAGTGTCCTCTTCATGACGAAGTCAGTATATTTTTGAAAAATACCCCCACCCCGGCATTCCTTACAGACCCTTTCCATGCCCAACAACAATTGATTGGCCATCAATCTTTTCATTGGCCTTCTTCATCTTCCATAAATAAAGTAAAAATGATGTCAAGTGAATCTGTTAATCTTAATACTTGATCCCAAAGCTATGAACCTCCTCTAGAAAATAAAATTGATAATGCTCCACATGAAAAAGGTTCAGCATCCACTCCTCCTCCTGCTAATGGTCTTCAGATTGAAAAAACCTCTCTTGATGCAATTCTTCTCGCACCTAAGAGTACACATAGAAAATCCATACTTAATCCTAACACACGTGTCTCCTAGTACTATAATATAGTGGAAGATATGGCTCAAGCACCATGCACTATGTCGACTCTCGAGGTACTCCAAACATGTCCTACATAGTGGAAAAAATTGGTATCAGTCCTTGGAGCACTGGATCCTGAAAAAAATAACATTATCGCTTTCAATGTGGATGATTGTAAATCTAGGGTCTCCCATCAATTGGATTTCCAATTGTCCATGAAAGCTATTGGGAATATGATCCATCATACTGCATTGGATGAGGGAGCCTCAACCTCGATCATGTCTTTATCATGTTGGAGAGTTATTGGTTCTCCCGATATTAACCGTTCACCCACAACATTAAAGGAATTTGATGGTCGCATCTTTAAACCTTATGGACTATTTCCCTCTCTCAAGGTAGAACTTGGGGGAAAGCAGTCTCCATTCACATTAAATTTGTTGATGCTCCTTTATTTTACAATATTCTCCTAGGTAGAAACCGGTTTTATGCAATGCAGGCTATTGCTTCATCTGTTTTTTGGGTGGTCTAGATCCCATTCCAAGGGAATATTGTTACCATTAACCAGTTAGATTTATGTTCACATGATGTGACTTCAAATACTGCAAAAAATGTTCAACTTTTGGCTTCCACAACCCCTCAATATTAGAACATTGGAGTAGGTCTTCTCAAAGATTCCTCACTCATGGGAATATTTCCATTATCTAATCCTCCTCCAGTTTTGTAGGAAGCATCTGTGAACATGATTTCTACTTCTACAATAGGTAAAGGAAAATCCATTGATGATTCAACATCAGTGATTCCTTTTGAATAAATGTACCATGAAATTTAGTCTACCAGTGACATCACCATCAACGATCATTTTTTGGTGGCTTCAGATACATATCACCTGTCGTATTGGCTAGAAACCCCCGTCTCTATATTATATTTTGCATATACTCCCCTCTGATGAGTCCATCATGGAAGTTATGTCCTTAAATGATATTCCTTGGAAATATCAACTCCAACGATCTTCTTTCCTTCCCCATTGCCATATGGTAGAAGAACAGTTTGCATCAATGGTTTCATCCGATATAGTAACCAATCCTCAGCCCCCGATACTCTCCTATGATGTCGAGTCTAAGGGTAATTTAAGTAACACTACCAAGACTATTCTTGTTCATATATCAGTGAAACCCGACGTCCTAGAGAACATCCAAATAGGCCAGAACTCCTCTCCTTCAAATATATAGTCTTATACGGCATGGTTTAAATAATTTAGAGATATTTTCGCTTGGACCTATGAAGAAATTCCAAGGATAGATACCTCCATTATGGTCCATGAGATTAAGACTTACCCTAGCATCAAACCTGTTCACCAAAAGCTTAGTCAAGTACATCCAAGGAAACCACCCACCATTAAGGAAGAGATTGAGAAACTTCTTAAGGTTGGTTTTATTTACCCCATGCCTTTGACTCAATGGGTGTCCAACATAGTCCCAATCAATAAAAAGTAGGGTACTATTAGGGTTTGTATTAATTTTTGGGATTTGAATCAGTCTTTCCCTAAGGACAACTTCCCCACCTTGTACATCGATCAAATCATTGATAGTTGTGCCGGAAGTGTCATCTTTTCATTTATGGATGGTTTTTTTGGCTATAATCAGATTTACATACTCCCATCAGATCAACACAAGATGGATTTTATCTTCACATGGGGAACCTTCACCTATAGAAAGCTTCCTTTTGGTTTGAAGAATGATAGCACTACCTTCCAACACACCATGTCATATTCTTTCCATGACATAAAACACATTGTGGAACCCTATCTTGAAGATATTCTTGCTCATTCGAAGAAGGGGGATCACCATGTTGATCATCTGATAGCCATTTTTCTAAGATGTCACCACTATAACATGTGATTAAACCCACACAAGTGTGTTTTTTTTGTTGATACTAGTCAAATGCTTGGTTTTAATGTGTCCAAGGATGGAATTCGCATAGACCCTCTGAAGATTGAAGCTATATTGGATTTACCTGCCCCAACCAATGTTACTAAGCTTCAAAGTTTGCAAGGGAAGGAAAACGTTTTACGTCGTTTCATCTGTAATTATGCTGGAAAAACTCATGGTTTCATGCAATTATTAAAGAAAGACACCCCTTTCATTTGGGATGACTTAACGTAGCATGCATTCAATAATATCAAACATGCTATCATCCATGTACCTGTTTTGCAACCACCAAATTATGCTAGGGATTATTCCTTGTATGTGGTTGCATCCCTTTTGACCATTGGTATGGTTTTAGTTCAGATGGATGAACACGATCATGAACATGTGATCTATTACCTGAGTAAGAGTCATTTAGACTCTGAAACCCAATATTCACATGTGGAGAAACTTGTTATGGCCATGGTCATCGCGGTCCAGAAGTTCCGTCACTACATTTTTCTCTGCACAACCACAATATACGCAGGTTCTAACCCCATGTATTATATCTTGACATGTCAAGTGCTTAGGGGAAAATACTTACGCTGGATTTTCATTCTCCAGGAATTTGACTTAGAATTTTCCAAATCTAGTTCTAAGAAATATCTCGTCTTCGCTGAGATTATGTGTGACCTTCGTCGTATTACTAAGGGAACAGAGGCCATTGATTCATTTCCTAATGAATCCTTGTTCCTCATTAGTAGGTCTGAACCCTGGTATGGATATTTAATTCTCTATCTCGAGACACAACAATTTCATCCCAATGCCACTCGAGATGAATGTCTTCGCATCCACCACCATGCCAAATACTACCTCATTATTAATGACACCTTATACCGCCATGGCGTTGACACCATATTACGATGTTGTCTCATTGATGAAGAAGCTGAGATTGTTTTAAATGATTACCATTCTGGAGCCTATGGAGGTCATCTTTCTGGGTTGGTTACTGCCCAAAAAATCTTACGTGTTGGGTATTTTTGGCCCTCGATCTTCAAAGATTGCATTGAAACCATAAAAAAATGATCGCCTTGTCATCTATTCACATTAATAAAGCACACCCATCTTGCTTCATTATATCCTATCATAGTAGTTGTCCCTTTTACAAAATGGGGCATCTATTTTGTGTGTTGTAGACCTACCTCAGCCGGGGGGCATGACTACATCATTGTGGTCATAGATTACTTCACTAAATGGGCTAAGCCTATTCCTACTTATGCCTAAGATGACAAGGAAACTACTCTTTTTCTAGTCAAACATATCATCACCAGATTCTAGATCCCTAGGGTCATTGTGACTGATCATGGGGTGATCATGGGCACGGGGACTTCACTTAGTGAACATCTGACATAGCATGTGTGATCATGGCATATTAAAGAATACCCTTAATTTCTAGAGATATTGACCCAAACTCTTTTTTTTGAAACGCCCTCCCAATAATTAAAACCTCCTCCCCACCCCTTTTTATACCTCAATCCTTATAAATCACCCTACCCACCCCCACCTTAAACCCCTCATCCCCCCAATACCTGCAATATATTGGTTCAAGTTTTAATAATTTTAAAACCCACAATATGAACTAACGTGATAGGATATTGGTCAACAAGTGAAGCCCCCGTGATCATGGGTAACATTCAAAGAACAAGATGATGGAAGAATTAAGTGCTAAGTTAGGGTTTCGTCATGATAATTATATTCCCTACTATCCATAAGCTAATGTCCAGGTTGAAGCTATCAATATGCTTCAACGGATGGTAGGGAAAGATAAGTATAGATTCCATTTGCAACGTTTTTACGCATTATGGGCCTACAGGACTACCATCAAAACATCCACTGGTTCTACACCATTTCAATTGGTATATGGACTAAATGCCACTCTTCCAATAGAGTGTGAAATTCCTTCTCTGAAACTCATCATAGAACTATTACTCAATGCCACTCTTCCAATAGAGTGTGAAATTCGTTTTCTAAAATAGGCTCGATGAGACTCAGCGTGACACTACCTTAGAAAATGAGGCACACAAATGATGAATGAAATCTCAATATGACAAATTTGTTGAACCCTTCTCTTTCAACAAAGGTGACCTGGTCTTGACCTCCGACCAGAAACACAATAAGTTGGGGGTTGGAAAGATGGAATATATGTGGCATGGGACTTATATTGCAAGTTGTGTCTTTGAAAATGGCTCTTATAAGTTGATATATTATGATGGGATACCCTTGGGAGATCCCCGCAATAGGCTCTACCTCAAAAAATACTATGCCTAGGTCATCTAGCATAAGTTCATTGTAAATATTGTTTATAGAATGTTGTGTGTTTTTCGAAAAGTGTGTATTTAGTGTGGATTTAAGATGTGTCTTTCACAACCCTACTTATGTATACCTATGTTTAAAATGAATAGATGACCTCCTACACCAGTTTTGTAGATGGTGCTAATCGTTACACCTTGAATCTCACGTTAGCAACCTGGGTACTGTACTCTCCAACAGGTGATTTGGTGAGTTTAGGAGGAACTTGTTTTGTCCCCGCAACAAATAATCTTGCGGAGTATCATGCGGTGATTGGTTTGTTGACTGAAGCATTGGCTAGTGATATAAGAGAGATTAGGGCTTACCTAGACGCGAAGTTGGCAGTACATCAATTAAACTGAGTCTACACCATTTGGAACCCCCTACTCCTTCATGCATCCCAAAGATTTAGGGTTTTAGAAAGGTCTTTTGAGCAGGCCTCTTATCAACATATCCCAAGACATTTAAACGTTGTGGAAGATTCCTTAGCAAATTTTGTCTTAAATTGGTATCTTGCTCATATTTAAATTCATTTTAACATAAAATTCATGCATTGGATTCCTAGTNATAAAGTTATATATATATATATATATATATATATATATATATATATATATAATGTAAAGCTGAGATACAAAAAGGATTGAATCCATAATATTTCAGATCATCCAAAGTCTGGAACTATCATAGTTTCAAAATACATATACATAAAGAAAAAACTGAAGCTTTGAATCTTTTAGTATAGATACAAGTACAAAATAAGGGAACCACCATGGGCTAATCCTCATGCTCATGATATCACATCATAGCTCAAGCTACTTGACGAAGTATTCTCTTGAAATAGTTTGAGACTCCTATAGTATGGCGCTGGTAGCGCCTGGGTAGATCATTGATAAAGATGTCAGGAATCCCTACAGTCAAGCATTGGAGGTTCTCATCAATTTCTTCAAGTTCCTCATCAACCTCTATTTTCTGGATCACCATATCTATGACTACTCCTCTCCTCTCTATGGGTGAGGCCCCTGCTAGAAAAGAAGGCACTAGTATGCACAAAACATTTTTGCATATCTCAACATTGCATCATAAAAACTTGATATGAAATTAAAATACAGTAAAAGCATGTATAGTGGTATCTTTCTTACCTAGTTCATCCCAATGCTCTCCCTCTAGGAGTGGAATCTTAGGATCATCTTTGAATATGGTCCCTGCATAGGAATAATCCTCTACCATTAGATGTTGGCTTCTCAGCCAACAAAAGAAGACCATCCCATAGGTAACCTTGGGGCCTCCTTCGCCACCATGGCATGCCATGGAATCCATTCACTGTCTCATCTGAGGATCCTCAGCATCCAAACTACTCAATTGAACTTGAGGTTTCAACAATGGTACTCTCTCCAAAAATAAGGACACCACTATCACTCCATAGATTGTAGGAGCCATGCACTCTATGGAATACAACATATGGGCGCATGTGGTCAGGTGAGCCGATCTGGTACCTGCAACCTTCTCAATTATGAAGGCCATGATCCTCAAAGTCCTATCTACTATATTATTGATAGGGATTTTTCCACCCACTGAAGGGGTCCCCACCGAGCAGTGATCATCAATCAAGTCATCCACATATTTTTCACCACCTTGTGGTCTTGTTAATACTACTAGTCTTCCACTATGGGACAAACCAATCAAGAAATATATTTCTTCTACATCTATCATCAAAGTATGAGTCCCAACCACAGATTGCTGCTGATATGGATCCTGCATATGAATCATGTGCTCTAGTAAACACACATACGCCCTCATTCCTGTCATTCTAAAGAATTTGAGGAGCCCAAACTCATGGAGGGCCCTCATAGTCATTGGGTCATTACCCTCTTGCAAGTCATCTAACTCATGTTGTTTCTCCTTCCATATAACCATTTTGCAATCAGTTTCTCCTGCCAAAACAACTACAACACCTATTAAAAGCATGTTCAAACCATTAAAAGAAGAAAAATGGCATGAAGTTAGCTATTTATTGAATTTTTGAAGTGCCCTAGTCATTGGTGCACTTTCTCTAGGAGAATAGAGCATCAACATTGTTTCCCTCTTTTAACAGAGTGCCTTAGGTTCCTTTCCCTCTTTCTAGAGGTACACGGGCTCACCTCCCAAAAGGGATAAAAGCACTACCTAGGACACGCTTTGTCCCTTTGGAAAATTGCTTCAAAAACTCAAAAAATGGACTTGAAATAAAAAAAATGCACCATTAAATAAAAGGAATGAAGGTTACTATCCTACCTAGTCCAAGCGGTTCGAGCAGAGATGGTATAGAACTCCCAGAATCTTCAGTTAAAAATCAGCTTGTTTCCACCAGTTTCACTCCTCCATTATGGTAAAAATCACAATGGTAAAAATATTTACTATTCATCCCTTTTTATATCAATTTTTTGTTTTTTATTCAAAATAATGAATCAAATATTAATTTTTTAGGGTTTTTACCAAACATTTTCTATATTTTTTATAGTGAATCGGTTCTAACTTCATTTTCAAAGGTTTCAGGTCATATTTGCGATGCGTTTTGGCTATGTTATGAGTTTCTTTCGTCTTTTTCACACTCCGGGCTAAGATGAAAAAGTGTCGAGTATCATTTATACCTTTGACATTCTCGTTAGGATCCTAGTAAAAAGGTATCGAGTGTACTTTTACTGCTTTTTCAAACTCATTAAAATTGGATTATTAAAAAGAGGACCCTTTATGGAGCCACCTTTAAGCTATTTTCTGGATCCCTAAACACAAAAAATATCACCAAGCGAAATTGATGCTTTCATGCTTGTAAAAGTATTTGAAACATCATCTAGTTGATGGTAGTTTATCTCTTTTTTTGGGTCGATTGGACTTATTTACGAAAAAGGAACACTCTAGTTTATCATAACTAGAAGAGTTCTTCTAGGAATCATTTTATACTTTTTCGGGCCTTAGGGACTAAATTTACAAAAAATTCCACCCTGGAGTCTTCTTAGTCATTTCATACTCTACAAACATGAAACGAAAAATGAGTTTGCTTTCATCGGACTCATAAAATCAAACAATAAAGGGCCCTTTTAGGGATTGAACCCCTCCTTTCTTAGGTTTGTAAAACATATGAGAATGGACTCATCATACGATGAGCTACAACGAGTGTTTGTTACCCTCTTTGAAATCGTAAAAGTGAAAAAAGAGGCACTCATCATTTGTGATGGGGAAATTAAGGGAATGGCGAACATCTTTTCATTTGTATCAATGGCATCTCACATTCCACCTTTGAACATGGCACGTGTATTTATTTTCATTACCAAATAGTTGGGTATTCAAATTGTCCTCGAGTCAATCCACTTTCATGAGTCATCTAACTCCTTTGGGTCAATTCGAAGAATGCATCACCATATCCTTGCATTGCATCTGGTTTCTTTCTTGTTGAGTTAATGCTGCCAGGTCATTTTTCATGTTGTAACTTGTTCAAAGGATGTCCCTTATGTAATCCACCTCTTCAGTATCTTTATCTTCATTCAAAGTCGGTCGTCTCTGAGTCAGTCTCATGGTTGTTTCATCACTTCAAAATAAAATTTTGTTCCATGTTTTGTGTCAATGATGGAGGAAACATCATGGCCCTCCTTCAATGCGTCTATTCCTATCGACTTCAGCACATCATCTGAGAATTAGAATTAGGAACCAAGTTAAGTACCTTGAAGCCTGCATGCCTAAATGGGAGGTTACCTTACTTTCAACAGTATGTTTTCATCAATGACCTATGATTGGAATAATCTATCATGTTTTCAACTCCAAAACTTGTATTCACACTTGGGAAAATGTATTGAGATACCTTGGGAATCATTGACGTCAATGGTGATTTCCCTCGCACTTGGTAATAGTATACATCGATGATTGGTAATCAAGTGGTTTCTTCCATGTTTTACATCAAGACATCTCTTCACATGGCTATAATCGTATCGTTTGGGGATTGGAATGAAGACCCTAAGTGGTTAGGTATTCATCTGAATATGTGTCTATCCTCAAGTTGTCGAAGAGTATTATTTGAATTCATGACATAGATCCACATTATATGTTCGGTGGTTATGTCCAAGTATTGAGTCTAGATAACATGGATCTACTTTGTATGTTTCATAGCCATGTTTCTTTTTCAGCATTGTCATTCATGGATATACATTGTATTCTTGACAACCATGACATAGTCATTCTCATGGATCTATAATGTATTGTTCTGCAGCCATGACTGAGTTAGATAATTTAGTTACTCCTCTCATATTGAATGTAAAATCATCTCTCTTTGCCTCTGATACCATATCGATGTCTAACAAAGTATTTTATCTATCACATCCATCTAGCTTCATACTTTGCAGGGCATTTTGTTGCACCTAAAATCTACATTGATGCCTCAAATCCCTCAAAACACTTGGCCAAGGATTCTTTTGGACACTTTTTCCCACTCTTAGACTGGTTGGCGCACCTTTCATCCTATGACAGATTTCCAAAGAGGGTTGGAACACCTTGTTCACTAATAATAGGCACCGGTGGTGCCTCTACCTTGTTTGCAAAGTCCATTGGTGTACATACCCTCACTACAAGAAGCACCAACTAACTTTAAAAGGAAAAAAGAGAAGTTTCGAGAAGCTTACAAGAGAAATATCTCATGTAGGATGTTTCTATCTGTTAGGGAGAGATGGAACTTGACCTCCTAGCCCATAGGGATCATTCCCTATCTTCTTCCCAAAATATCTCATCTCATATAAGCCTCCCTTGGACTATAAAAGAAGGCTTCATGGACTATGTGAGGAGAGACAAAGGAGAGCATCCTTATGTTGTTGGATTGAAGTCTGGTATTGGGGAAAATTTAAGTGAGTGTTGTGAGCAAAGAGTTTTGTATGAGAATTTGAGTTGTGTGAGTGTGTCCAAGACCTTGTGGAGACAAAGATATTGACATCATGGATTTGGTTGTATCTTTCTCTTTTCATTTGATTAATACAAAAGTGTTTCTCTTTCCCATATATGATCTGTGTGAATATCAATCATTTATTGTTAGATCCCTTGATAAATAATATGGATTGTTTATTTGTATTGTTACTCTTATCGTTTGTCATGTTTCTAATGCTTCTTTCCAGGTACTATAGATTGCATGAAGAAAAGTGAAACAAAGGTCATAATTTCCAAATCTGAGGAAAAAGAGTTATTCCATTCAAGTATATTAATTATCTAGGGAAAGGATTTGTTGATGTGACTTTTTGTTCTAGACTTGTACCATACAAGCAAGAGGAACAACCAGTGTTTGCACTTGTTGAAGGATTTGTACTAACACTATTCCAACCATATATTGACATGCATTGGTATTAGAGCTCCTCAAGCTCTCAATATAGAATAATATATAAAAAATAAAAAAAATTGCAATGTTTATTGATTCCAATAGTACTTATAACTTCATTAATTTCAAGCTAGCCAAACTTCTTGAAGTTGCTGTGTATATCCAACACCAAAATTTCAAGTCATGATTGTAGATGAAGGTACCACCATAAATTGTTCAAGGAGGCAAGGAAGAGTCATAGTATTAATCTTACTACAAGGGAGCATTTATTGGATAGTTGAACAATTTAAATCCAAATGTGTGTTGTTTATGTCGTTCTAGTGGTCCAATGGATACGATCATTAGGACCAATTAATCTTAATTTTGAAGAACTTCCCATGAGATTCTCTTCATATGAAAAGGAAATTAAACTCAGAGGAATTGGAGTGAAACCATATAAATTGATAATATCTAATAACATGACAAATTTGCTAAAATAGGGACACCATTGAGTAATTGAACAATTATTCTCGCTAAATGTTCAGGAATCTATACCATTTATTCTAGTGCATATCCAACAAGTTATTAACAATCATTCCAATGTATTTGGAGATATTCCAAAAGTTTTTCCATCTAATCAAGATAATGACCATGATATTCACTTGCAACCAAGACATGGAACACCTAAAATTAAACTCTACAAATACCAATATGCACAAAATATTGAGATTAACAAAATGGTTCAAGAAATGTTAGATGTATGCATCATTCGACCTAGACAAAGTGATTTTTCTGCACCAATGGTAATGGTTCAAAAAAATGAAGTTTCATGGCGTAAGTATCCATATTATAGAGATATAAAAAACATGACCATTAAAGATAAGTTTCCTATTCCTATCATTTATGAATTATAGGGAGAAATTTTCTTTAACAAGTTGGATCTATGTATTGTATATCATAAAATTAAAATGATGAAAGAATACATTCTAAAAGCAATTTTCAAAGCATGTGAAGATCATTATGTGTCTTCGGTGATGCTATTTGGCCTTACTAATGCACCTTCCACATTTTAAAATTTGATGGATTATTTTCAAAATATTTATATTAGTATTGTTTGATGATATATTAATCTATCGAAATATTTGGAAAATCATTTATAACATGCTGGCAAGGTCTTAAAACTATTGGAGGAGTGCTAACTATATGCCAATCCTTCTAAGTGTGTCTTTGTGATTTAGGAAGTGGAATATTTGGGTAATATTGTATCTCATGAAGGTGTGTCAAACTAAATCCTAACAATATTAAGGATATCATGAAATGGTCAATTTCTACAACCTTAAAGAAACTTTGAGGTTTATTAGGAATTATAGGATATTATTACAAGTTCATCAAGAATTATGGTCAAATAGTATCACCTCTATCAATATTATTAAAAAGAGAGGCATTCTATTAGACTGAAGAAGAACCAAATATTTTTAAAAACTAAAAGAGTCTCTGTGTACAAATCTTGTATTAGCGATGCCTGACTTCACATAAAACTTTCTTTTGGAATATATTGAATTAGGGAATGACATTGGTGTATTTCTAATCCAAGAAGGAAGGCCAATTTCGTTTGAAAGTCACCAACTTAAAGGAAAATAATTACTCAAACCAGTTTATGAAAAGGAAACGTTGTCCATATTTCATGCAATCAAGGAAAAAAAACTTACCTAATAGGAAGACACTTCAAGGTAAGAACAAATCATGACAATATTAAGTTCTTCTTGGAGCAACGATTATATTTAGAAAATAAATAAAAATGGGTTTCAGTATTCTAGATTACGAAATTGAGATTCTCTAAAAAAAAGGAAAATAGAATGTGGTGGTAGATGCACTTTCATGAAAAGAAAATGACATATAAGGCTTATTATGGGTTATTTCCATTATGAAATCCGATTGGGTGGAAGAAATAAGGACATAATGGAAACAATATAATAAATCATGCAAGATAATTCAACAACTATAATAGGACTCTATTTCACTATATTAATTTGTGTGGAAGAATCATTCACTATGGTACCAAGATTGCCTATATGTATGTAAGAATTCACAATTCAATTAGAATGTCCTCTTGGAATTGCACATTTCTCCCATAGGATAACATTCAAGGTTCTTGAAAACTAACCACATGAACAAGAAGGATGTTTTCTAGGAAGGTCTTAAAATCGATTTCCAAAATTTTGTGTTAGAATGTTTAGTTTTCCAAAATAAAAAAGAGATACAATCAAGACATCGGGTCTTATAAACAGTCTTATGCAACCACTAGTCATACGAAGTCAGTGTTGGGAAGAGGTATCAATCAATTTTATCACACATTTACCAAAGTCAAAAGGAAATACTGGCATCATGGAAGTAGTGGAATGAATTGCAAAGTTCACCCATTTCTTCTCCCTTTCTCATAGTAATTGTAGCATTCATGGAATTAATTCAGAAGCCACATGGAAATCCAAAATATTATCTTAAGTGATAGAGATCTGATTTTCGTTGATAATTTTTAAAAGGGAATATTTTTTTGTGCTTAGTTGGCACATATTTTCTCTTACAATCCTCGATCTAATTGGAAAAATAAGATTGTGAATAAATTCCTAGAAGGGTATATTCATTGCTTTGCATATGATAAACAAACAAAATGGATTAAGTGGTTTCTTGTAGAATAATGCTGGTACAACACATCTTTCCGTACTTCATTAAAAATATCAACATTTATTGAACTTTATGGCTATAATACTCATTCCATCACATCATCCTTGAAACATAAATATAAGGTTCAAGCAATGTAGGGTCACACAAAGCACCAATAAGAGGTTCTTCAACTATTCAAATATAACTTGGTTGTAATGAAAAATAGGACAAAAAAACAAGTAGATCAACATAGTAGTGAAAAGGTAATTGAAAGTGGAATATTGGGTATTTTTGACGCTACAACCATACAAATAAATCTACTTCAAGCAACAAAAGATAGAAAATAAATTAGCACCCAAGTACTATGGTCCCTATAACGTGTCGTAGATGATTGGAACTATGGAATACAAATTGGGGTTTCCTCCAACTTCATGTGTAAATACAATCTTCCATGTTTCATTCCTAAAAACGGTAATTGGTTATAATATCCCAAGCCATACTATTTTACAAGAGATTTAAGAAGAAGGAAAATTTATACTATAACCTAAGACAATGCTTGACACAAAGATCAAGCAACTACAAAATTGAGCAATTATTGATTGCCTTACCAAGTGAAAGAACTTTCCAATAAAAAAGGAAACATGGGAAGATGATTTATTCCTACATAAACATCCAAAGTTAATCAAGTGTTGAGGACAATGCTCTTTTTAAGGGGAGAGTTAGGTTAATCCCTATATTTTGTGATCTTGCATTTCTATTATTATATTAGTATTGTCTTTATTGGTCAGCTATGACCTTAATAGTTAATTGTAATTGTATGGTCGGTTAGAATTTTAATTGTAATTGTGTGTGTAAAGTTCATGTGGTTCACAACATCAGAGAACGGTGCTCTCTACATCCACATAAACCCTCCCCCCCTTGTATTTTGCGATGAATGTGGGAAGGCTAGATATTTTCACTAGAAAGGTGGCTCAAGAAGAACATTAAATATTCTCATTTAAGAGCTCAACATTACACTTACAAGGATTGAACCTGGGTGGGGAGGGTAACAATCATTCCTCCCAACCACACAAGCTATGTTCAATTGATATATATATATATATATATATATATATATATATATATATCATCTTGTGTTGTGTATTTGATGTTGATGTATTTGTAACGTTGGAATGTTTTACTTGTATATTTCTTATTGTATTTCATTGTACCCCGACAGAGATGTTTGTTCCTCCAATCGAGAGATTCATTAATATAACTAAGTCATGTAAAGTCATTGAGGTTAACCCTTTGTTGTAAGTTGGGGAACTAGAGAAGTCAACCATGTAGGGTAATTGACGTCAAGTGGAAATTAAGTATAAATAGAGAGTGAGACTCTCTATTTGACACACACACACACACACTCATCAATAGCACATGAGTGAGAGAGGAGTAGCTCGCACAAGGGATAGAGAGAGAGAACAGTTGTCAGAGATCATCTTTGTACTTTTGGGTTTTACTTTTTCTATTGGTGCTCATTCTATATTTGAGGAAGTTCCAGGGTTTTCTCCTTTATGGTTTCCCCACGGAAAAATATTTGTGTCCCTTGTCTCTTGTGATTCTTGTTGTGCATGTTATTCTCTCACATAAGATCCTATATCATATTGATTAAATGATAAAAAGTTAGCATGGTATTAGAGCTAACCTAAGAAGAAGACACTGTGCAGCTGCAGAAGCTAGGGATTCTTAATTTTCGGGTTTCTCTCCACATATCATCAGCAAAAGGGGGCTAGGATAACTCTCCTTTGAAGGGGGCATCTTCCTATCAAAGCAGAATTTGAATCTGCGCATTTTCAGTTTTGACATATCACTACTGTAGGAAATTAGAGCTTTTTACAGAAGTGGAATTTTTTAGTGAGCCCAGCATAGGATTGATATCCTCCTCAAAATCGAAATTTAGAGACCAAGATCAAAACTTTTGGTTCGGTAAAACTACAAGAAATTCAAACCCTAATTTGACCCCAGACCAGAAAATCAGTATTGCAAAAGATCAGCTCTAGATCCAGTTCAGGCATCTCAAATTGGTAAGATCTAAATATTTTGTATTTCCATTTGAGGTCATCATTAAATATGTCTCATCAAACCAAGATTGATGGAAATATTGAAGGATCTGAGAACTTTCGAGCATGGAAGTATAAGATTTCACTTGTTATTGAAGAAAATGAATTGGACACCTACATAAGTGGAGAGGTTCCAGTTCCAGAGGGAGATGAGGGTAAATCCTTACAAAAGAAGAACTTGGTCAAGGCCAAGAGGATTATTGTTGATTCTATCAAGGATCACCTTATACCACATGTGTCTTCCTTAAAGACACCTAAAGAGATGTTTGATTCCTTGACCAAGCTATTTGAAGGGAAGAATATAAATCAGAAGATGACTTTATGAAATCAGTTGAAGAATGTAAATATCCAGAATGCAAAGACCATATACTCATACTTTACCAGGGTCTCTCAAATCAAAGAACAACTTGACGCTGTGGAAGAATAAGTAGAGAATGGAGAAATTGTGATGACCACCTTTAATGGTCTCCCTAGGTCATGGGGATCCTTCATTCAAGGTATTTTGGCTAGAATAAAGTTAATCACTTTCAGTAGGTTGTGGGAGGAATTATCACAAGAAGAAGCTTGAATAGTAGCTCGAGAAGAAAAGATGGGAAATGAAGATCAATCTCTCACAACACACACCAAGAAGATCAGAAGGGAGCACTATCATATCAATAAAGGTAAGCATCCACACTAGAATAAGAAAGATAACCCTAGAAGATATAGAAGAGATCTATCTAATGTCAGATGCTATACATGTGATGAGAAAGGATACTTTGCTAGATATTGTCCCAAAAATAGACATGGCTCCCACAAGAAGAAGAACAACAAAAGAATACATCATGATCACACTACAGAGGATGATGAACCTCCCAGGAAGAGAGTCAAAGAATAAAGTGAATATTCTTCAAGCGATGAAGAGTATGTTTTGATTTCTTCCCTCATAGGAACTATTGCATATGGAAGCAATGATTGGCTCATAGATAGTGGGGATTCCAAGCACATGACCAGATTTAAAGAATCCTTTGTGAATCTATTTGAACATAAGTCACCCCACAAAGTGAAACTTGGGGATGACTATCAGTATCCTATAAAAGGAAGTGGAGAAGCTTCCTATAATATAGACTGTGGAAAATATATGAAGATTAAGGATGTCTTGTTTGTACCAGGACTAAACAAGAATCTTCTCTCCATATCTGCATTGGATGCAAAAGGTATGATGGTTGCATTTGTAGATGGAAAAATCCTTGTGCGTCCAAAGGGAAAGACTATATATGATGCAGTAGTGATTGGAGAGAAAGAGGGAGGCTTATACAAATTAAAGGGTGAACCAGAACAAACTTTGGTCCATGACTCAGTAGAGCCAAGTGAACTTTGGCATAGAAGGCTTGCACATATGCACTATAGGGTACTACCACTTGCAAGCAAAGATGTTGAAGGTATTCCAGAAATCCAGGCAAAGCATGAAGGCGTTTGTAAAGGATTTGCAAAGGAAAAGAACACAAAGAAGAAATTTCCAAGTAGTGAGAACAAGGGGAAAGGAATATTGGAAATTATCCACTCTGATGTATGTAGTCTGATGTCATCCAATTCATTAAGTGGGTATGTATATTATGTTTCTTTCATTGATTATTTTTCTAGGAAGACATGGATATATTTCTTGAAAATCAAGGATGAAGTATTCAGTAAGTTCAAGGAATTCAAAGCCTTGATCGAGAACCACACATAGAAGAAAATCAAGACCTTTCGATCAGACAATGGCAGAGAATTCACATCAGATGAATTCAAGGAATTATGCAAAGAATTAGGGATTAAGAGGGAGTTGACCACTCCATATAATCCACAATAGAATGGAGTTGCAGAAAAGAAGAATATAACAATTATGGAAGCAGCAAAGGAAATCATTCATCATCAGGATCTTCCTATGCATCTATGGGTAGAATCTGCTAAGACAACTGCATATGTACAAAATTGTACTCTGCATAGAGTACTTGAGAACAAGACACTAGAAGAAGTATTCTCTAGAAAGAAACCAGAAGTTAGCCATCTCAGAATATTTGACTTCCCAGTGTACATAAACATTCCAAAAGAAAAGAGGACAAAGTTAGATCCTTCGGGAAAGAAGGGTATATTTGTGGGATATAGTGAAATCTCGAAGGCTTACAGAATATATTTCCTAGGATTCAAGAAGATCGACATCGGCAGGGACATGACATTTGATGAAGACTCGGCTTACAACAAATCCAGAAAGAGACCTGTTGAAGATCTTGAAGAAACAGAGGTACCCAGGATTCGAGATACAACAATGGATGAAGAAACTCCAGAAGAAGATTGAGAAATTGAAGAACCTCAGGAACCTATAGATCGACCCCGTGAGAATAATTCTTACAAGAGGAAAATAGCATGGGTATGGGAGGATATCCTAGGTGTACAAAGATATGACACTCCAGAAGGAATGCATGGAGAAAGGAAGAGACCTAGGCCATACTCTAGTTATGTATCCCTGTTGTGTGACATTATTGATAAAGAACCTTCCAACTATGAAAAAGCGGCAGAAATGAAAGAATGGAAGGATTCTATGATCGATGAGTACCAATCGATCATGAAGAATGATGTCTAGGATGTGGTCCCGAGACCATAAGGTAAGTCTGTTGTGACTTCCAAGTGGATCTACAAGATCAAGCATGCTACAGATGGAAACATAGAGAAATTTAAAGCGATATGTGTGGCACGTGGCTTCTCCTAGAAGGAAGGGATAGATTTTGAAGAAACTTTTGGACCTGTAACTAGATGCACTTCCATCAGATCAATGGTTTCTCTAGCTACAGTGATGAAATGGAAGATACACCAGATGGATGTCAAGACTACGTTCTTGAATGGTGTAGTGGAAGAGGAAGTGTATGTGGATCAGCCACTCATATTTGAGACACATGATAGGAAGAATCATGTGTGCAAATTGAAGAAGGACTTGTATATATTAAAATAGGCACCTGGGACATGGTACAATAGGATTGATAGCTTCTTGACTAGTTTGGGATTTATCAAGAGTAAAGCGGATTCCAACCTTTACTACAAGGTTGAGGAAGGGAACCCAGTGATACTCCTACTGTATGTAGATGACCTATTTGTGACAGTTCAGGATGGGTTGATTGATGACACAAAGAGGAATCTTGTTCTTGAGTTCAAGATGAAGGACTTGGGGATGATGCACTACTTTATAGGCATGGAGGTGTGGCAGAGTGCAGATGGAATATCCCTTGGATAAGGGAAGTATGCAGTGGAGATCCTAAAGAGGTTCAGGATGATGGAATGCAAGGCCATGGAAACACCTATGGAATAGAACCTAAAGCTATTGAGTGATGCTTTATCAGATTCGGTTGATGCCACGATGTATCATCAGATGATTGGATCCTTGATGTACCCGACAAATACGAGACCAGATACTTGCTTTGCTATGAACACATTGAGCCAGATCCTGACGGATCTGAGACATGTTCACCTAATTTTTGCAAATCATATTCATAGGTACTTGAAGGGTACAGTTGATTATGGGCTCAAGTATGAGGCGAATCAAAAGATTAACCTGGAAGGTTGTGTGGATTCGGATTGGGAAGGCAGTGTCGTTGACAGGAGGAGCACTTGGGGGTGCTGCTTTAGTATGGGATCAAGTGTGATCTCTTGGTTTAGCAGGAAGCAGTCCTTGGTGGCACTGAGTACAGCCAAAGGAGAGCATGTCGTAGCCTATTCAGCTAGTTATGAGGAAGTGTGGCTAAGGAATCTATTTTCTGATTTGTTTGATCTCTAGCTGGATGCTACTTGTATATATTGCGACAATGAGAGTTGTGTGAAATTGTCGGAGAACCCAGTGTTACATGAAAATTCGAATCATATCGAGATCAAATATTACGATATCAAGGATATGGTGTAGAGAGGAGAAATTTAGCTCCAATATGTTGTTTCGAATGAGTAGATAGATGATGTATTAACCAAGTCATTAGCTAGAGTGAAGTTTCAGTACTTCAAAGAGAACCTTGGTATTCTTCAGATCAAGGTTCCCTCCTGTTAGATTTTTATCATTTAAGCAATATGATCTTAGGATCTTATCTGAGAGAATAACATGCACAATAATAAACACAAGAGACAAGAGACACAAAGAATTTTCCTCAGGGAAACCATAAAGGAGAAAACCCCGCAACTTCCTCAGAGATAGAATGAGCACCAATGGCAACAGTAAAATATGAAAACATAAAGATGATCTCCAATGGTAGTTGTCTCTTTCTTTGATCCCAACTTCTTCTCTCTCACTCATGCACCCCATTTGAGTGAGCATGTGTATAATAAATAGAGAGTCTCACTCTATATTTTTATTCTTCCATTCACTTAAAATTTAACCCAGTTATGTAGGCTCGATTAATCCTAACTCAGTCATGTAGGCTCGAGTAACCACAACTAGGGTACTAATGATAACTCACTAGGGATGTCTTCTCTAGGAGAGTCTAATAACCCTAGTGCCCCACAATTGTGGGGACTTTGCCCTCTGATCAACAAGGAGGGCTAACCTTGACTCAATTGTGGGGACTATCTCCTCGACTTACAATGGAGGGTTAACCTCAATGAATTTACATACTTGTTTACATTATTGAATATCCCGATCGGAACATCGGGGCATGACATCACTCAATTACATTACAGATACTTCCTGGAATAAACATAGAGGTACAATGCATAATATATACAAGTGAATACATTCTAAAGTTACAAATACATCAACACTCCCTCTTAACTAGGAAAGTATTCTCTTGACACAATTTATCAGCACAAGTCTTCTTCTATATATCATCTAGATCATTATCAAGTCATATTCATCTTCAATTCATCTTCATCATCTTCATCTTCAAGTCATATTCATCGTCAACTCATCACTGGATCTGGATCATCATCAATTCTGGATCATGACTTGATATGAATCATCATTAAGTCTGGATCATCACTTGATCTGGATCATTATCAAGTATGGATCATCACTTTATCTGGATCATCATCAAGTCTGGACCATCACTTTATCTGGATCATCATCAATTATGGATCATCATGAAATCTATATCATCATCAAATATGGATCATCACTGGATCATCATCATCACTGCTTCCCCTATCTCAATCAAATGGTGTTATCTCTTCATTCTTCTCGTCACAGGAAGTTCTACGGAGCCAGCCCTTTTTCATGTTGGTTGTAGGACTAGCCTCTAGGTAGGTCTTCAACGTCTTCAGCACTTATATCTGACCATGGAATGAACAATGTCAGAAAGGCCTTCCCAACACTTACATTTGACCATGGGAGGAACACATCCAAGAACCATGTCAGAAAGGCACACCCAACACTCACATATGACCATGGGAGGAACACATCCAAAACCCATGTCAGAAAGGCCCAGCACTCACATCTAACCATGTGAGAACACACTGCATCAGAATGGCTATGCACTTATATCTGACCATGTGAGAACACACCGCATCAGAATGGCTCTGCACATATATATGACCATGTGAGAACACACTGCATCATAATGGCTCTGCACTTATATATGACCATATGAGAACACACCGCATCATAATGGATCTGCACTTATATTTGATCATGTGAGAACACACTGCATTAGAATGGATCTACACTTACATATGACCTCATCTTGTCAGAAAGGATCTGCAGTTACATCTGACCTCATCTTGTCAGAAAGGATCTGCACTGATCATGTGGGAACACATCCCACAATCACATTAGAATATCTATGTGCTTATATCTAATCATGTGGGAGCACATCCCTCAATCACATCATAATGGATCTGCACTGATAATGTGGTAACACAACCCACGATCACATCAGAATGTTTGTGCATTGATCATGTGGTAACGCAACCCACAATCACATAAGAGAATATCTGTACTTACATCTGACCATGTGAAGCTTAGGATTCCACCATGTTAGAAGGGCCACATCACTTACATCTGACGATGGAAGGAACCAATCCTCTCACCATGTCAGAAGGGCTCACAGACTCATCACTTCCCCTTGGAAGGAACCTCAATATGGAGAACACCAAGCTTATCCCTGAAGTAATCAAACTTCACTCTAGCCACTTCTAGCATAGAATCACATCAGGGTTGATTATGTCCAAGGATAACCTATGAGCTTCTCCAGGACCGATTACATTTGAGGAAAACCTACATGATCGATTATGTCTGAGCAACCTATGAGCTTCGCCAGGATTTATGCTTAGACAACCTGTCTCACTGACTATGCTAGAACTCCTTCTTTCGAGAGATCTTGATATGGATCACTGCTCCTCTTTGCATCATAAAAAAATGAAAGTCATATCAACCAAATCAAATGGTAGTTTTCAAAAGAAACATACTACCTCCCAAATAACAGGTGGTAACATATTTTTCCTTAGTTGTACTCAGTGCCATGTAAGACTGCTTCTTGCTACACCAAGAAGTTCTCTTCCTATCAATGGCACTACCCAATCCAAATCCACATAACCCTCTAAGTTAATATTATAATTCATATCATACTTGAGCCCATAATAAAATGTACCCTTCAGGTACCTTACTGCATGCTTTGCAACCATCAGGTGAACATGTCTTAATGTGTTCACAGCAAAGCAAATATCTGGTCTCGTATCCATCAGGTACATCAATGAACCAATCATTTGACGATACATCATAATGTCAACCATCTCTGATGAAGCATCACTCAATAGATTCAGGTTTGATGCCATAGGTGTGGTCATGGCCTTACAGTCCATCATCCTAGCCTTCTTTAGGATCTCTACTACATACTTCCCTTGTTCCAGGGATATTCTGCCACACCTCCATGCCTATAAAGTAGTGCATCATATCCAAGTCCTTCATCTCGAACTTAGTAGCAAGTCTCATTCCTGCAAATTTAATGAGTTCCTCTTTTCTGTCAGGAACAAGTCATCGACATATAACAGAAGTATCATTGGTATTCTTCCTTCAACCTTGAAGCAAAGGCTGGAATCTACTTTACTCTCAGTAAAGCCTAGAGCCATCAGTAAGCAATCCATCCTGCCGTACCATGTCGAACCTCAGGATTTTCTACAGTCACTCCCTTTGAAGCGGAGCATCATTCTCCCGCTATCTTTCGTACTCTATGCACTGAAACATTCTTTACTGGAGTGACAAGTAGCTTCCTTGGCTACTAATATTTTATGTATCCATCAAGGGTCACTGGATACCAAGATCCTTTATCTTGAACCTTTTCAAAATTTCTTCTCACACCCATATGTCAGCTTGTAATCCTCTATAGGCTTTCATATTCAACCTTGTAGCAAAGGTTAATATCTTGATCAAGCTCCTCATGTATGTGTTATCCCATGGGTGTCTTCTGAGCTCGTACAAGGCCTTATTTCATTTGCACACACGATTCTGCCTGTCACATGTCTTAACTTCTAGTGGCTACAAATGTCTCTTTGTAGTCTATGCCTTCTTTTTGTGAGAAGCCTCGTGCTATGAATCTTGCCTTGTATCCCACAATGTTTCCATCTACTGCATGCTAGAACTACAAGCTTCCCTTCAGGTCTTGATACTGCATCCTAGACATCATTCTTCTTGAACTGTCATCACTTGTTCTTCAAAACAAGCCTCATCCTTCTTTGCTTGTAGGCGATTTTACGCAGTCTTTCCTACAAGTCAAATGCATTAGTTGTATGGTTAGAAACATTTCATAAGGTATATTCATAATGAAAAATTGTTTTGCATCAAGATATAATCAGCCAACTATTTAGCCAATACAACATTCATCCATATCTCATGGAAACTTTCTAGATGCCTTCCATCTCTACCAGGACAACATTGAGATTGTGCACTAATCCAATATGTCAACAAATATGTTTCATTCTAGATAAGTAGCAATGGATAGTTGTATAGAACCATGAGCTACTTACCTATCACATGTATATTAGTAGTATACTGTCATTGATGTAAACATTATATCATCCATAATACATCAACTGAATATAAACAAATGCATAACAAAACAATATCATGAAAAGACAATTGAATACTTATGTTTATTTGTTTCATGGGTAGACTCCTTATTTTAGCTTCATCATCTTCTTCATTCATAACAACATCATTTCTTATCCAAATGCTCAAGATGGATAAGAGGTCTTCAAGAATTGAGTTCTTCATGCTCCTCATTGCTCGAGGTATCTTCTTTGAATCATGAAATATTGATCTTTAGTTGCTCCCATCTTCTTTTCTCTTATTATGAGTCGACCTTCTTCTTGTGTGTGCTCTTCCCAGAGTCTGCTAAAAGTAATCACTTCCTTCTGGCACACATTCCTTGTATGAAATGAATCCCATGATCTTGGGAGGTCATTCAAGGTGGTTATCACAACTTCTTCATTCTCCACTTCTTCTTCTACCACTTCAGGTTGTTCTTTGATTTGAGAGACCCTTGTGAAGTATGAGTGTATGGTCTCTACATTCTCGATCTTCACATTCTTCAACTGTTTTCTCAAAGTCATCTTTTGATTTATGTTCTTCCCTTCAATTAGCTTGGTGAAGGAATCAAAAATATATTTCAGTGTCTTTAGGGAATACACTTGTGGTATAAGGTGATCCTTGATTGAATCAGCAATGATATTCTTGGCCTTGACCAAGTTCTTCTTGTGTAAGGATTTTGGCCTCATCTCCCTCTGGAACTGGAACCTCACTACTTATGTAGGTGTCGAATTCATTTCTTTCAAGAAATAGTGAGATCCTATAATTCCATGCTTGGAAGTGGTCAAATTCACCAAGCTTATGATCAAGCTGATGTGATAGATCATTTTGAAATGAGAACCTCAAATGACAATAGCAAAAGATTAGATCTTACTGATTTGAAGTGTCTGTCTTGGTTCCGGACCTGGCCGATCTAGGGTTTGTTAGAGAAACCCTACTTTTTAAAACTTGGAATATTTTATATATAATTGGATATAAATATATACCTCTTCAAGGAAATCTGTCCAATGTACTCCTTTTTTTAAAATAGTGGAGGGAAGCTCATAGAACAGGAAGCCCTAGTTTACCAATTTCTTCTGCATAAATTCTTGATACTGTTTATGTGGTATCTCTGAAAGTACTGCTCCTATGTGTCTAAATTTTTTTACAAAGGTATCCTCATCTATCCTTGTTCCAACACCATAGGTTTCATCAGAATTGGTTTCACAAATTGGGACTTATGATCGTTTTCCCAAGGTGACCTGTTTTAGGACTGTTCAACATAGAAAAGTTGTACGAACTGCCAAATGTCACTATTTCATATTTAGGGTCTGAAAATTATACCATAGAAATTAAAGTCCGGACCCTTTTTGGAACATCTTAATAAATTTCATTTGGACCTTGGTACCCAAGATATAGCAATTCTCCCCAGGTGTCCTGTTTAGGGATGAATCCTGGAAGAGTCTGGAAGCCTAAATTGGAGGAATCATATCTCCTAGAATATAGAGAATATGAGGCTGAAACATGGATAAAATGTACATAAGGATTTTATCTTTGACCTGTGAATGTTTTGGCCCCTGATACTTCTCAAATCCCAAGATATAGAGAATTTACCAAAACTTATCAGTTTTAGTAGTTAGGGTTTTTCCATCCCGGGGTCAAACTAGGGTTTGAATTCCCCGGAGTTACACCCAACCAAAAATCTCGACCTAGGTCTCTAAAATTCAATTTTGATGAGGAGAGAAATCCTATGCTGAGCTCACTCAAAAATTCCTCTTCTGTAAAAAAGCCCTAATTTCCCGTACCAAAAACTGAAAATGCTCAGAATCGAATTATGCTTCAACAAAAAGATACACCCTTCAATGGAGAGTTATCCTAGCATACTTTTGCTAATGGATTATGGAGAGAGACCCAAAAAGTAAGAAGTTGTAGCTTCTACAATTGCATAATGTCTTCTTCTCAGGTTAGCTCTGATACCATGTTATATTTTTATCATTTAAGCAATATGATCTTAGGATCTTATCTGAGAGAATAACATGCACGAAAATAAACACAAGAGACAAAAGACACAAAGAATTTTCCTCAGGGAAACCATAAAGGATAAAACCCCGCAACTTCCTCAGAGATAGAATGAGCACCAATGGTAGCAGTAAAACCCGAAAACATAAAGATGATCTCCAACAGCAGTTGTCTCTTTCTTTGATCCCAGTTTCTTCTCTCTCACGCATGCGCCCTAGTTGAGTGAGTGTGTGTATAATAAATAGAGAGTCTCACTCTTTATTTATATTCTTTCGTTCACTTAACATTTTACCCAGTTATGTAGGCTTGAGTAATCCTAACTCAATCATGTAGGCTCGAGTAACCATAACTAGGGTACTAATGACCCGACTTGACATTAACTCACCAGGGCTGACTTCTCTAGGATAGTCTAATAACCTTAGTGCCCCACAACTGTGGGGACTTTTCCCTCTGATCAACAAGGAGGGTTAACCTTGACTCAATTGTGGGGACTATTGCCATGACTTACAATGGAGGGTTAACCTTAATGCCTTTACATGACTTGTTTACATTATTAAATCTCCCGATCGAAACATTGGGGCATGACATGACTCAATTACATTACAGATACTTCCTAGAATAAACATCGGGGTACAATACATAAGCTATACAAGTGAATACATTCCAAAGTTACAAATACATCAACACCTCCAAGGGGAAGTGATGATTCTGGAAGACACGGATACACATGAGCCTTTCGAACATGGTGGCAAGCTGGGCCTCCCATGTGTGTTGATGTAAGTGGTGTGATCCTTTCCAACATGGTGCCAGGATGGGCCTCCCATGGTCGTTGGTGTAAATGCTGAGCCTTTCCGACATGGTGGCAGGATGGGCCTCCCATGTGCATTGATGTAAGTGCTGAGAGCCTTTCCGACATGGTGGGAGGATGGGCCTCCCATGTGTGTTGATGTAAGTGCTGAGAGACTTTTCAAAATGGTGGTAGGCTAGGTCTCCCATGGTTATTGATGTAAGTAATGATCCTTTCCGACATGGTGGTAGTATGGGCCTCCAATGGTCGTTGATGTAATTGTTGTGTTATGTGTATCTGGGTTGTGCTCTGTGTGAAGATGAGATGATATGAATATTATTAGGTAATAGTAGGGTACTGTTGAGGCCTAGAAAATCCCAGTTACCAATAGTAGGGATTCTCCCCAATAACCACTCCCAATTAGTTCGCTTATTGTTTGGTATGGGAAATCCATTCAGTTAACGGTCCGACTATTGTAGAGTTAAATAACGGTTTAAATCTGCTTTACCAATTGTAGCCTGATCCACAGTTTATCAGTATTTTATTTTATGTTTTATAATGATATGCAAGTGCCTAAATTTAAATACAGCTTGATCAAGAAGCAAAGGGTTCACAATGTGATGCGTAGGTTCTTACCTCCCATCTTATCTCCTTTGTTCTTGAATCACATAAAGAAAATAACAACTAAACTAAACCTATATAACACTAACTAACCTATCCATAGGGAGCAATCTGATAATTCATATGAGTAATGTACTATATTCCATGTATATAGAATCTTACAGATAGCTGATATAATTCATTATACACAAAAAACAACAGAAATATCAACATTGAGATAGCTCATTGTTTATTTAAACATTCATCACCCATTTGCTACATAAGATTCAAAACAAGGAAATTAAATCATTCACTACTAATAAATAGTTCAAAGTTAGAACGATCTCACTAATTTCATAGCCATCCAACATAGAAATAGTTCTATCTAGCCATCCACATAACATGCACTTGAAACTCAACAACTCCTTTTCTAGGAGAAAATTCTATCTCCTTTATTATAATCAGAAATAGTTCCTCTTACAATAAGTGTTTCACATAAGCAAGCTAGAAAATTCCTTCTCTCTTCGACCTCAACAATATTTATACATCTCAAAATGACTCTTGACCCTCCTTCCCCTTGGGCTCCCTTTACATTTGGTTACACAAAATTTATCTTTTAGTGTATCCACTAATTAAATATAAATACAAACTTTATTACAAATATATTTCCATGTGTACAAAAGACAAAAACACTTTTAAATGGGCCCATTCAAATCATCAATGAATTGCTTCCATGCCTTAGCATCAGATCCAATTATTTCAAACTTGGTTGGCTCCAAAAATATGATTGTCACTTCATGTTTTGAAGACTGATCCTTTATATCAGCCATCCTAGATGGGAGTAGTCAAAACTGATCCTCTAGAAGGAAAATTTACTAACTGCAGTATGAGCAATCACATTCTTAAACACCCTTTCATCTAATTTCTTTATCGACTATATGCTCAGCTCGTCTTCCTGAAATCTAGTATGTAAATAATACAAATATTCTTCATGTGTAGGAAGTTCATCTAACCTTCTCTTGGATGATGTTTGGCACCTATTTTAAGTGGAAATCACTTTCTTAGAAAACTCCCTACATTTATCCATTGTCTTCTGGACTGCCTCGATCAACTTTTCAGCGACTCTATTGCTGAAACCTATCAGCTCATACTCTAGCTGCAGTCTTTTTGAAGCTTTGATTGGTGTGTTTTTCGACTACTCCTGAGTTGTTTCCAACCATGCTAATATTCCTTGAATAAATTCTATAATGTATTGAGTTGTGTCTCTGAATTTTGCAGCTGTGTTCGTAATTTCTTATAGTCTATCTTCTATTTGTTTGACTTTGAAAACTTCTTCTGCTATCTGCACCTGCATTTGATAAATCTTATTTATGAGAAAAAATGGTCATTTTGTCAGAGGTGCAATATATTCCTTCTGTTCATTTGTTGTCTTTAACAACAACTCTAGATCATTCTTTTGAGCTTCTAAGCCTGCCTATTGCTCTTCATATTTCTTTTCTCTTTGATCAGCTATAGAATTTTGGGCTTCCAGATCTGCAATTTTATTTTCCACCTCCCCTTTTTCTTTAATCAGGTTCATGTTGGACCGCTTCAAAGTGTCCCATTCTTCTCCTAGAATTTGGTAATCTTGCTGCAGCACTTCATAGTCTGAGAGAGTATCTTCATACTTTCTCTTGGATTCTCTACAGACTCTTTCCTCTTACCTCAAAACCGCTTTCATCTTGACCATTTGTCCCTTGAACTACTCAAGGGTCTCTGTGAGTTTATCAATATTGTGAGAATTTGCATATGCAAATGCAATGCCCATGGAAGCCATTTGCTTTGGATTATCTTCAACATTTTTTACAACTATTCTCTCTGTGATTGTGGTGACCGGGGGTCGGTCTCCCATTTTCATAGTCTTTTATGTTCTCCATAAAATTGACTTTGTTTTGGGATCGAATTGTACGTCCTCTAGACATGCCACATCATACTCTTTGGATGGGGTAAATGGTACTAATCCCATTTCAACTATGGGAATATGGCCTCCTGTAAGTATGGTTCTTGAAGTGGATGGGGGGTCTTCTGGGTTATCTTAGGAAGGGCTTTGCTATTGGTCTTCACCACCTAGATCTTCTTCATTTTTCTTACTTTGTTCTTCGGTGTAGTCTTCTATGTCTTGTCCTTCTAGTCCTGGATTCGAAGCTTCTTGAGCTATGGCCTTTTCTAGCTCAGTAATATAACCTTGGATGGATTCCTCTTTCATTCTCTTTTCTTCCCTAGAAGCTTCTTCTCCTTCTTCTCGCTGCTTTTTCTCAGCTAAGAGATTTCTGGCCCCTTCTGCCATTCTTTAGGCAGTCTCTTCTTTAACTTTCTTGGAAACCTCATCTTCCTGACTCTTTCATCCTATATTTATTCTTCCACTACCTTTATCCCTAGCTGCTACTGTCTTCAACTTCAGCTTCTTGTTCACAGCAGTCAAGCTGTAAATGTTCATGTACCTCTCTTCTTCTTTGTCTAAATAATCAGTATACTCAAAATTTACTTTGAGTGCTTCCTTATAGGAAGCAACCTTTCCTTGAGAGACATTCCAATGAAAATCCTTTTCCCCAAAATGAAAATTTTCTAGCTCCTTGACAAATTTAGGGGCATTCTTAACCTTTGTAAACTTGTAACTACCCACATATAAGGGTAAGGGTGGGTAAACAGCATTCTTTAAATCAAACAGGTGGCTTCCGAATCCATTCAGAAAGAGCTGTCTGACAACTTCTTTGTGGGCTATATAATATGTTGTGTATTTAGGTAGTAAGGGAGCTTTTGTTCCCCCATACGTCCTTAAATACGTTCCTTCTTCTGTGAAAAATTAATCCCCATATTCTCTAATAGAATCTAAGTCTCCTTCATATAAGCACATGCGTTCTTCCAGAAAGATCAACTTGTACAACGGCCTCAAGAACAACTCACAGATCACCTGATAATGATTATGATACTTGTGATACCCCAGCATCTGGTAGGCTGTATATATGGGGGAATTCCCTCCCTTCCATGTGCACTTTAGTCCTTCAAACCGATGACGGTAGAGTATGCAATCTACTAAAAATAAAGGCATGTAAAATTCATATTTGCTAAGGTGCATAACTTCCCGAGATGCCTTGATAGTGGTCGAAACATTCTTGGATATAATGTTGGCCTAGTTGAAAAATGTTCCTTTCATAGTTATGTGGTATATCAGTTCAATCCATACAAATTTGTAGAACCTCCCATCGACTCTGCCTTAAATCTTGTTCAACAGCAGCACTATTAATCTATATGGGGTTTTTAGGTGAGTTGTCACGTATTCTCCTGACTGCTTGTTTCTAAAAGTTTTCCCATCAATCATCATCATCCTACCCTTACCATTGTAATCAAACTTCAATATCTTCACCCATTCTATTTTCAAGCTAACCTCCCTTTCGAGCAGGCTGTAAGTTGTTGCTAAAAATGCTGGTGTGAAGGATGCGAATGCTTTATTCTCTACATCATTCATCAACATTCATGTTCCGTCTACCCTCGATAGAATCCATCCAATGACTTATGCACAAGGGAACATTTCAGGTTTTGTGGTTACTTTAGTTATCCCAGATCTCAACACATTATCATACATGGCAAGGTCCTCTAACCCTACTTCTAGAAACTTCTTCTCTATCAGCCAGTGATAAATATAGCCCCATTTGAACTCGGGCTCAGCTCCAGTGATTTCCTTTTTGTCTTCATAAATGATCTCTAACCTCGCCGTAGGTTCCACTTCTGCAACCTCAATGTATGAATCATAGTCGACAATCTTAGCTTTCTTTTTACCCCTTTTTGTCATACTGTCGGATGGAAGCGTTGATTGCAAAACCACAAAATTTCTTAGCATTATATTATCAATAAACTCATGCATTTAAATGAAACAATAGAACTGAGTGGTTATGATATGCTAAATAGACTGGCCAAACAATCATCAACATTTTGTATTATCTTCATATCCTTGGCCACGAGGTCAAAATAACAATATAAATCAATGGGTCAAAGCTCGGCACTAAACTCTGGACCTAGGAAACCTCGGCCTCCATACCCTAATAGGGAAAATACGTGATCTTAATCACTGTGAGGTTCTTTCACACTATGGCCCAAAAACCCTAAAAAACCAATGGCCCAAAAACCCTAAAAAAACAACGGCCCAAAAACCTCCTCAACGCACATGGCTGTGATGCCCTAAGTTTACCATCTGTTTGTTTAACATCCTACAGCCGAAAAATATAGACTTGAAACCTATGGGGTATTCTTGAGACTTGAGACCAATGAACCCTAAAAATGCACAAAGGAGAGCATTCAACATGCTCCATGCTAGCAGGAAACTCGAGCGTGCAGATAAACTCAAGCAGCAACATAATAACTTAACAAACTGCAGACAAACTTCTACAATCAAACTATGTTAAGCTCAAGGCAGGTATGGCAATGAGGGTGGGTTCAAGCCTTGATAGGAAATGGTGAAATTCAACAAGAAAGGGCAAAAACCTCCCTTTTAAACCAACAACCACCTACCCAATCTTTTACGGAATAAAAACCAATGCCAACCAAAAAATCCTAACATATGTCCAACTAAAACAAAGGATGAAAAACTAACATATGTCCATCGTAGAGGCTCTAAGACCAAGAACTACTCGTCATAGCGGGAATAAACATATCAGAAAGATAATCGATACCCCAAATTATAAGAAACCCATTGTTGCGGCTCAAAGTAAAAAATTGCTTCGTTGAAGCGGCTTGAAAATCAAGAAATCTCCGTCGTAGAGGGATGAACAAAATCTGAAAAAAATCCGATATCAAATCAACAAGTCAACTGCCATTGCAACTTGAAAAAAAAAATATGTCTACCATTGCGCCTCAGAAAAAATTTCTACCTGAGTGAGAAATGAAATCTAGGAACTCATTCAAAGGTAGGAACAAACCATAAAAGTTGTATTTCAAAATAAAAAAAGTATAAGAAGAAAAACTAGGAAAATAAAGGGGGTTCTAAAAAATAAAAAATAAAATGGGGATATTTGTAGCATCAAAAATTGGCGACTAGCTGGTGAACACAGATCTCTTGAAAAAACTGACTTTTAAAATCAAAAGCTGATTCACGGTATTCTGTCTAAATCAATTTTTTCCCAAACTTCAAGATTTCTTTAAGATGTCCAGACTTTTTTATAAATGCAAGATTTAGAACTTTAACATTGATTATGGTCCACTAGGATAGGGTAACCAAGATTTCAAAGTCCTGAAAACTCTTCTGAGGCCAAGATACGAAGTTCATTTATTCCTACCTTTGGGTTGCTTCTAGCTCAAACACCATAGGATTGTAACAGAGTATGGATAGACATATTCATTTGTTCCTCATTCCCATGCCTTCTGCATTCTTTTGATGTTTTTTTTGGACTTTTGTCCTTTTGAGTCTTCCCCAATTTCTTTTCTTATTTGAAACTTGGCTTAGGTTCTTCCATCCACAGTGTCCTTTTGTGTGAGAGATAGTTTTCTTTCAGCTCACAGGCGGAGAAGAACCTCTGAGCAATCTTATCTGATACTGATTTTAATTAGTATATTTTTTATGTATGCTTTTTTTCTGGGAGATTTGACTCTTTATCCTTTTGGATTTTATTTGTCGCATGGGAACATTTAAATACTATACATCTATCCAATCTGCTTCCTCTCTATGGGTCCTTTTTTGTTAGCTTCCTAGGACAGATTTTAATGTGTAGTGAATGGAGCCCCATAATAGTATTCTAGACTCTCTTAACCTTAGTTATTTGATGGTGTTTAAAATAGGACTTCAATGCGTTCATAACCTCTCTTCAGATAGTCTATCAACTTAAAGAATCTGAATGATGATACATGCATATTTAATAATCAGCTTTTAAATCAAAATATTGTAGATTTTCCAAAATTCCAATGTTCCCCGAATGTCTAAAGGTTGTGCTAGTTTATTTGAAAACTGAAAAAATAAAGCAAATAAGCAAACTAAAGTAAAACAAACTCTAAGAAAAACAAATGCAAATAAAGAAAACTAACTACAAAGAAAATAAACAAAAATCAAAATATTTATTTATGTACAGAAAAGAAAATCAATAGAATTAAGAAAAATAAGGTTTGAGAACCAAACCATTTACTGGCAAGTTCTCTTCCCACCCGTGCATATCCTGTAACTTGTATGTCGAGGGGCCTAATTTTTCTACAACCTGGAAAGGGCCTATCCATAAATGTTGAAACTTAGTGTGTTTACCCTTTTCATCATGTGGGTGATCCCACTTCAGAACCAAATCACCCACTTCAAACTCCTTCTTCCCAGACTTACGCTTTTCAAACCATCTTTTCACAATTTCTTGTTGATGTTTAAACCTTTCCCTAGACTTGGATCAGGGATGATTTTAAGAACCCCCCCTAGATTTATATGTATAAAAATTGGGTGAATCTCTCCGATATATAGGAAAATTTGAAGGTGATTTTATCAATAATATAATATGTATGTATAAAAAAATTGGTGAATCTTTCATTTTATTATATAATGTTGTAAAATTTTGGCGAATCTTACATTTTATTATATAATGTTGTAAAATATTGGCAAATCTTTCATTTTATTATATAATGTTGTAAAAACTTGGCGAATATTTAACTTCATTATAAAAAATTGTAAAAACTGGCGAATCTTTCACTGATTTATATAATATTGTCAAAATAAAAGAACAACAACATTAGTCAAATAGCATGAATCACATCATCAACAACATAACATGTAGACTCACAAGTCATGACAGGAAGGTGTTAGTGAAACACAACTGCACTGACTAGATTCAGGGCAAGTGGGGACTCCACTTGTTATCTCGTCCCTTAATGGTCCAATAGACATGTGGGGACCTAAATATTGACAAACCGATAAATAATAAAATCAGACATTATGCTCAATCTTAGCCTCCACTAGACAATTGAGGTCATTATTGTGTTCAATTCACGCAAATCACTTTAATGTGAGACACATTTCATATCATGAAAACTTTTATATTGAAAGAAAAAGTCCAACTTTATGTAGACCTCAAGTCTTTCTATTATCAATTTTCTATGCAATGTATATGACATTTACGTCAAAGTGAAATTGACATTGGTAAATGAAGCTAATCTTGAAACCCAAAGAGAATAAGTATTGCAACATATTGGATAAACAAATCAAGATCAAAATAATTTACAAGCAAATAAATCCAAACCAACTTGATATAACAAGCATTGACATCACATCAACAAAGAAATGAATAATATATCAATGAATTCTAATCCCAATTTGTATAATTGGCAAATGATCCTTTGTATATTTAGCCAAAATTCCTAGCTTTTGAAAGCTCCACTAAATGAATCTATGTATTTAGCATAACCTATAATTTTCAATAAGGAAACCAAGATGCTTTATCTTCATCAAAACACATTAATTCATGTCCAGAAAGGTAAGGTCAAATTAGCCACAACCTATCTAGGATAAGTTACCACGGCCCACTTTATGAATGAGGGAGGTCATCATAGTCCTTGGCCCATCTAGGACAGATCATACATAGCCACAATCCATTAGGATAGACCTTACATAGTAAAGAATAAGGTTTAGCATTCCCATAGGGATGACGCCAATGATAACAGTAAAAGAGTAGCCCATAGAAATGAGCACAACCTATATTTTCAGCAGAAAAATGGTCTTGGATCAACCTAATACAGTCACAGGTTAGCTTCATAAAGTCACGACCCAACATGGCAGCATGAGAGACACCACACATTCCATGAGTCAAATGCATAAGGTCACAGCTCAACATGAGAGACACCACATAGTCCATGGGTCATATGCATGTTGTCACAACTCAACACAACTCATGATTCAACAAATAAGGGGGCACAAACAAACCCTTAAACTCAGATCTATTAACCCAGGGATGAAGCAGTGAAACCCTAGAAACATACTCCTTCACGCCAAACAGAAAGATCAGAGGTGATATGTATCTTCTTGGATGGATTCATAATGAAGTATATGACTTGTTTTTATAACTTGAAAGGACTTCTAAGGGGTCTTTCTTCAAACCCAACTTTTAGGATGGTTACCAATAAAATAAAAATAGGTTGACTTAGTATAGGGTACCAAAGGTCAAAATGGTCACATAAATAACAACAATAAAAACAATAAGGTTAGGTCATCATATCAAATAGGTCATGGTACCAAAAACAATAAGGATTCTAGTACCAAAACAGTTACCATAAGTCAACTAAGGGTCACAACAAGGTGGTAAGCAAACCCCTATACCCACAAGACCAAGGTGTACCATAAAGGTGGGGAGCCAACACCTTTTACCTACAGGACCAACAGAACCAAGGAATTTAATATTTTCTCTCTCAAGGTATATCGTCATGTGTGTTCCATATATCTTTATCATCACTGTATAAGGAGAATATCCTAAATGGATAATGTGCCACCAGAAAAAAGGCTACTATAAAATACTATATAAATATATAAAACCATGCAAAGAGGATATGAATGGTAACATAAAACCATGCAAGTGAAAACACTCTACTCCCACTATCTATAGTAAATACCCATGAGCACAACAACATACTGTTGGCGGAATTCATAATGAAGTAGGATTCTATAATGATATCTCAACATCTTGATAACACAAAAATATAATGCATAACAATGAAATTCAAATAAACCCATCTGAACAATGCTTTTGATTAATTGAAAAAAAAATAATTAAAAGATAAACAGTCTAACAAAAGAATATGCCATTTTCAATCACATGTTAAGATATAATTTCAATCAAATTCAACATTAAACATATTGATATTAAATGTTAGATGGTTTACATTCTCAAATAATACGAAAACATAATTGAACCTTAATCCCTTTCCTTTTCTCCTCAGATAGTTATAGTGATCACTTCTCAAATAGCAAATGTTTCAAAATCAGGGGAAAAAAAGTTGTTATCATCCATGGCCAATGCTATTAAGGACAAGCATTTAATTAATAAATGAGTCTATGGTACGAAAATTTCATAAGTACATTTATTGGTTTCCTATACTAGCCATTATCTCTAATATCCATAACAAGAAGCTATGACTAAAGACATTTCATTCAATATTTACTCAATGAACGAGAAATTATGGTACAAAATGTCACAAGTACATTGATTGGCTACCTATGCCTGCCATTTTCTCAAATATGCATCACAAGAAGCTATGAGTTAAGACGAACGACTCTGCTTGACCTATTATTTTTCTGCAAAAAATAGTGATCATAGGAGCAACTATACAAAAGGAAACCCTCAGGCAATCTAGTAGACCTATGATTGACAAATTGTCATGGAAAGGTGAACTTATACAGTTTGAGCTACGTGAAAGCATATCAACTGAAACAAATGCTCATCATTAGAAATGTGAAGTTAAAGTAACCTCTATGAGTTTCAGTTTTGAAGGACATAAAACTGAAAAGAATGGATGTTATATGTATTCTGCATAGCTACATAAGCTCTATGAGTTTCACCAGATGAAATTTTAAAATTCACTTTAAAACCTAACATTAAAATGGCCTGGAAGGTGTCTATACTATATAATACAAATATCCAATACTAGAGCTGCTATTCTACACCTAGACAAGATTTTCTTCTTCAAGAATGTTCACAATTGCTTTGTGCTCCTAAATCTCAACTTTTGGAGAAATCCCAAGTTTAATAGTATTTTCTTCCCATAACTTTGTTTGGTTCAAACTGATGTTTAACGACAAGTATAAAACCAAACACTGTTGCTTTTAATGTTGAACATATTGTTTCTTCAATGTGGCTCTTAATGAAAATTCTAAAAAGTAACTATTTTTAATGTTCCAAAGGCACATCAAAACCATATATGTTTTGAAGAGATATAAGATCTATGATTACTTTCTTGAATGCACATAAAACCCAAATAATTCATTCTATATATAATATGCATATCTCAATAACCTCTAAGAGTTTTACTAGATACAATTTTAAAACTCACTTTACAACCTAACCTGAAAATTATTTGGAAGGTTTCTCTAGAATATAGTACAATTCATAATGGTGTGACTGCTAATGTGAGTAAAATCAACTAATTTCAACACCAGTCAAATCTAAATGGAAAAAGACAAAATGTCACATAAAATAATTCAAAAAATTACAAGACCCAAACAGTTTCATAACAAGGACTTTGCAATATCCTCGATAGAAAAAAACAACGATAACAATGCCTTCTAGAACCAAGATGATGTCCTCAATATACTACTATAAAATAGAACCTGTTGGTGCTTCCCATCTTTGATAAAAACTAAGTTTCTCTAGTTGAAGATTGAAGAAAAATGAAAAGTTGACCATGACAAAATGAGCCTAGAATTGTCAATTTATATCAAGATTAGGGTGGTCCTCTTAGGACTTAAATATCCTTTCACAATATCAATAAAATTGGGATAGATTAAACTTTTAGGACGTTCTCACATATTAATCCCTCTTTTGAAAGAGTAATTTTTTGGACGTTCTCACATATTAAGAGTTTTCATTAGATACATCACACAAATGAAGGAAGCCATAGTCTGATGTCCAAGACCTCATCCTAACTCTTATCAAAAGGTGAAATCTATTTTTCTTTGAAGGATAGAAAGTTGTGGCAAAGAAATTAAAGTCCAACCTATCAAAGGACTTTTACCCTAAACAATAAGCAAATCCCAATAACAACCAATGTTACCAGAATCTACAATTTGAGAAAACAACAAATCCTTTTTTTGCATATTTTTGTGACCTTTTTTCCATATCTTTTATTTTTCAAACATTTGTCAAGTTATTGTCGTACACAATTTTTGCAACATTGACAATAACCCACTCTATGTCTTAGTCAACCGTAATAGAAAAAAGGCATGAAGTATAAGCAAGTCAATCTTGTATTATAGTTAGCACAACCCTGTAGACTAACAGTCGAATGACTCGGAAGAAAATAGCACTTTACATATCCCATGCTATTTAGAATTTGAAAGACAGTTTTCCTATGAGGGAAACGCTACAAGCCACTTGAGTTAGAATAATACTTTCACTAGGAGAGCAAGGAAGAAAGAAGTGGTGTAGCAATACTCCTAGCAATACTCCTAGCACTACATTTCAAAAAGAATGTTTCCACAACAGTAAGCATGTGTTAAATTAGTGTAAGTTTTTGTCCATTTCAATAGCAGGGGATCTTGGGAAATCAAGAAAAGGGCTTTCATGTGTTCATTGTCACAAAAAATACCTAACAGGAAATTAGATACTGCTGTAACATTGGGAATTTATCTACCATTGCCAAATTATGATCCTAAATATTCTAGCAGAGTTTAATTTGAACAATTGATTTTTTATGTTTCTATATTTCTCCTGAAATGTCATTTCAAAATGTGGAAATGCATAAAACAATCTGGGATTGGTGGGAGAAACAGAGACATAATTTAGGCAATGTAAAACAAAAACTAATGAAGGGGATGGCATGACATTGTATAAGAACATATTCTCCTTTAAAATAGCTTTTCCTCATTTTTCCAGGCACCTGATCAAAGACAAAAAAAATTTTGTCTTGAGTCATTATTTATGTATCCATGTACTCCTACTATAACTATGCTTGTGTTTCAGTTCACAAAAATACCATCTAAAATATAAGAAAATAACAAAAGAGGAAATCTTCTAGTTAAAATGGCCCTAACCTGATATGACCACATTTGCAAGGACAAGTCCCTTGTTCCATCCTTGAAACCACTCAAGGTTATTGGACCCAGGACTCCTGCATTTGCCATCTCAAAATGGGACCCAATATTCTTTAACCACAAACAGATAAACTCATTAGAATAACTTCAAAGGAGAATTGTAACAGTAAGAAGTAATTATACACAGTCCATCTATGGATTGCCCTATTAAACAACCAACAATCTAAATCTAACTATTTCCCCAACAAGTTGTATTTTCTCACTTGTTTGATATCTCCCCAACAAAAATTACAAGGCATGGAACACAAGCAACAACATAAAAGGCTTTGAAGCTAACCTATAGACCAACATTCATACTCAAGAGAGAAATCTTGTTTGTTCCAATATTTAGCTTAACAACTTAACACGAGATGAAAACCTTACTTTCAGATTCTCTGTGCTTCCATACTGACTCCCTGCAAGCATCCAAAGAAACTTTAAACCCAATTTGCATAACCCTGGAATAAGTATAGCTCTAAATTCTCTATACTCCTCTTTAATCTAGAAAAAAGCATCACTGTCATAAACAAGAATTTCCAGTTACTCGTTTGATATGAACCTCAACACAGCAACAAGTTGAGAAGTGTAAAATTATACCCAAGGTTTTATGCTGAATGAACAAATACCTGCAAGATCACCATTTATGAAGACATGTAACGCATGACCTGCTGACTGTATAGTAAGAACTGGGAGACCACCATTCTTTATAAAGGGTTCATCTCCATCAACTTCCACACTACCCAAGAGATGATTTAATTAGTGTCTAGAAATACATGCCTATGAATTAAAACTTTGCATTTAAATCAAAGCTTAATAAATTGAGCACCATCAAACACCACACCTGTCAATCTTGTAGTCGTAATGTTGAAAACCACAACACTAATACAGTTGCAACTAGGATAGATTACATATTTTTTGGTCAAATTATAAAACCATATAGTTGCATGGGAAGGTAACAACAAATTTTATGAACCCTATGATTCACCTTAGTACTTCTCTTCTCTCAACAAGGTCTCAATAATTTTTACTTTTTGAGTTTCACACATTTAATGGATATGGGCCAATGCAAGTATGATAAATGAACATTAATAATGAAATCAACAGGGAACAAATCGATATAGGAAAGGAGAAAGATGCAAAATCTCAGGGATGCAGTTATCTATCTTAACAAAGAAGAAACCAGACCATGGTTTTTAGCTAAAGAATAAAATGCAGCAACCTTAACATACAATTTGGAAGTGCAAACTAAAAATGTTACACAATTCAAATCCAAGCATGCCCTTTCACAAGGAAATTCCTCTAAAATTTTCAACTTTGACCGCACTAATTGGCATCAGTCAGGGAAAAATTGCAATCGGAGAAAACAGGATAAGGAAAGTGTGTTGTCTCACCTTGTTATGTACCACAAGTAATCAGTATTATCCCTTGTAATGTTTATATACTCTAGCAAACCCATTGAAGTGATGGAAATGTCTCCAAAAGAGGCAATATTTTCATCAATAGATTCCCAATCAAACCCTCCAACAGGTGCCCTTTTCATTTGTGATGTTTGTATGTCAACCTATGAAAACAAGATAACTAGCATTGAAATAGATCCTATTGTAAGATAAATAAGTATGTAAATTTTTAAAAAAAACAAACACACCTTACTATGGAAGGTAGAAAAGTAGTGCACTGAACTAGAAAGCTTAATGTTACACCAATAATTAGAAAACACAACTATATCCACAGAAAATTGTCCCTTCACATTACCCAAGAGGATCTATTAATATAATATTTTTGCATTGGACAAGGCTACAATATACATGCAAACAAGGAATGGGAAAAACTATACCAGAAACAAAATGCCTTATTTTATGTTTTATTATCAAATGCTCTCTAAGATATCACGTACACATATACTTTGTCTACTATCAGTTGGACTAGTGGGGACCTTGATTAATTTTTTGGTACATGTAATCAGTTATTGCAACCTAAATATAGATTATGTACTTCCATTTTGCTAGTTTATGCTCAAATTGAAATAAACAGATTGCATCAAAAGGGATCAACATCTAGGTAATTTAAATTTTCACATCAACTTTAATAAGTTGTGTGAGCTTAAATTCAGAATGGATAACAAAGAAAAAAGGGCCTCGAGCCTATGAGATTGATATAAAAAAATAAAAATAAAAAACAAACAAACAATAATCACAATTTTAATAGCTCAAGTTTATCACCTTTGCAGTATTGAAAACCACAATTTTGCAATTAGGGAGAATGTTAACTGACCAAGGAGCTATTTTAAAGTGTTGACCATTAAATATGACTCTTGCAATGGAATTTGAATCATAATTTACAAGAAATGTTGCACAATTTCTAGCTCCTGGTCCCTGGAGAATACACATAATCCTGAACAGACAATGGATAAGTCAGTTCTGTCCCACAGAGCATCCTTCTTAAAAAAGTAGGAGAAACCTTTCTATTTTATTTCTATATGGAATGCATATATATACAGTGCATTCAAAGAATCTTACTTTGCTGGAAATTCTCAAGAGATGTAACAACAGGATTGCCAGTAACTAAAGAAGGTTCACAAAGCTTTATGGCTTTGTGTAATTCCTTAAGATGACCCCACTTTGGCTACCTAATAAGTCCTGCCAAAGATAAATAGTCAAAAGCAATAGGTTGTGTTCCAAAGGTCAAAATCCCTTTCACTATTCAGAAAGATGGGAATTGGAAGGAAAAGGCAAGCATTGCATAAGCCCTGAAGAAATTCACATCATAGTTGAAGAACAAAAACTCAATCTTTCTGTTGTTTTCTAAATTTTCTGACAATGCTCTTTTTATTGCAGTTGTTTCACATTGGGCCCAAGAAAAGAAAATTCACAGAATCCATTTTCCTTTTCAAACAAGTTGACAACCTAATAAATTGGTTAAGAATGAAATTTAAATCTTGGAAAAACTTCTCACAATTGTGCAATATTGTGCAGCAAATTCAAGTGAATATTTTCAAAAAATTATTTAATCACATCCAAGATAAAATGTACCATATTCATCTGTGGGTGCATCATAGTCATAAGTGGTTGCAATGAAAGGCCCTCCTGCAATATGACCAAAAAATGTTCCTCTATGGTACTGGAAGAGAAACAAATTAGATTAGCACATAAAATGATGCATCTCCATTTTTCCCATGTCTGTCAACCATATGTATCTTGGTCCTTGTTTTCCTATTACCAACTTTAGTGACTCAATAAATGGTCACTTAAACTCATCCCCAAATCAATTTGCAAAGAGAAATTAAACTCCAAAATTAATGCCCACAAGAACAACAATTTACCATCATCAAAGCGATTTTCTAAGTTAAAACTTAAATTTGAAAATACATTCCCATAGAAGCTTCATTACTATGTTTTCCATTTACATAGTTGTACTCCATTTCCCACAATCACCACAGAGATTTTGAAAAGGAAGAAATATAAATCCAAACCCTTAGCATGTTGTCCAATACCTTAGCTGGAAATCCAATTGCAACTTGCAAGTTGCATATTTAAGATAAATAAATTGGGATATATATGGTTAAGCTTTCTGTCAAACAATAGGCCAGCAACCCAGAAAAAATCAACACAAACAAATTATGCCATTAAAGGATTCTGCTTATGTGGAGTGAGATCACTGGCTCTATTTGAGCATGTTACAGACTACCACAGCTTATACAAAATCATGCACAATGAGATAGAAACCCCCACAGACAGGTAGAGGACGACATAGTTGGAGATGCCATCCTCTAGTGAGGTCTCCATCATTTCAGTATGGTGGCTTGCTAACATCCATTGATGAGCTTAACTTTTAAGTTAGTTAAGACAAGGAAAATTACATATCAAATTAACATAGTCAATAACCATCAATTAAATTCGTGGTATAAGCATAAACCACACAACCAAGAGGGAGAAGATATTTCATTGAGTTATAATGCCATCAAAAGAAGCTGATGCCATCGATATAATCCTAGTGGTTGTTTATTCAAACATGGAGTGAAATATGGGCATGAATTTTGCATTCCATGGTCAATACATACCTCATGTATCAGTAATATACTAATCTCAAGCTACAACAATATACATCTATATTTTGTTTGAGTCAAAAATAGCGGTTAACAGCTCTAATACCTGTTTTCAGTATTCATAAACAGAAATTTACCCGTTACCAGAAATTCTAGCAGCAAATTGATTCTGCATCAGTTCACCTACTAAATGTATTCACAATGGCCATAAACAGAGTTTGCCTTTTTCTAAGTAGGTTATATGCCCAACTCTACTAGCAATCATGGTTTCAACGAGAATAGCTTTGTAAGAAAATAAATTCCTCACAATCACACTGGTTTAGAAAACTGAAAATACACGAATTAAGCATGGAAGTATGACTTCATATAACAAACATATTGAGACTAACATTTCTAATTTTCTGCCATAACTCCAAAAAAGACAACAGAGTAACTCAATCCAGAATTCATAAAAACACAGGAATTGCTCTCTAAGATTCATGCACTAAACCAGCATATATCATTGACAATTTTAGAAAATATTTCCTAGAAACAATAATGAAAAGATAGGATATAGTGATAAGTCTCATCCCTAGTCCTCTTTTACCAAGATTTTAGAGCTATAATTCGCCAGCTCTTTCAATCATCAAGTTTATGGCCATTTTTATTTTAGCAGAGGTAAAATAAATCCCATAGCCATTCAAACCAGCAAAGCTTCCACTTAACAATCATAGATACACGTGGCATTTCCAATGGTTTGTCATATTATTTCATTAACAACTTATCAAATAAATTATGAAAATCAGTTTGATATACAAGAAAATATAATAGATTATACCTGCACTTGGTCAACTAGCCCCATTGGATGAATTGCTATATCCAAATCCTTCCATGGACAACTCTTAAATTACCATCCGATTTCCACCCAACCTTTCCCATGAAATTATTCTTTCCTTAGGACCCCCAAACTATTTGGAAGCACAATAAAAGGCTCAACAGAAAAAAACAGGGATATGTACAAGTAGTGGGGTGACAAGTTACTAATATGTCAGACATATCCATTTTGACAAAGGGAATATTCAGCCATGCAGCAACCTGCAAGTTATCCCACTTAGCACTATGCAAATCGCAATGCAGTTCATAGTCTTTAGACTAAGGGTTCTTGAAAATTAGATAGCATTACAATACTAGTTTAGGCAACTTTCCTAGTCAGCTAATTCCCAACAAAGACCATAGCCCATTTGCATGGTTCAACTAGGCTTGGAATTTCAACTACGTTGTCCTGTGAGGCATGTCAGCTCCCACAGCAGAGCAATCATATGCCCTCAGCTCCTGAATGAGAACCATGAGGAAAGCATGCTCCCACAACAAAATTTCTCAGAGTAGGCATGTTACCTTAGCTCCTTTCCCATATATCCCATGTTCTGAACTATGGGCATGATACCTCCACTCATTCCATCATATTAGAGCCACAGCCATGATTGGTTTCACATGCAGGCAGGGATGATTTTAAGAACCCCCCCTAGATTTATATGTATAAAAAATGTAGAAGTCTTTGTGTATCAACTCTTCGGTTGGGGATTTTAAAAGCATAATGTTCATCTATATTGACTTATAGTGAACTTTATGATGCATTTTCAACAAAACAAATTGAAAAAAAAAACTATAAATTCTCATGGCTTAATATCATATTTTCACAAAGAAATCAAACAAAAATTGGAAATTTTTCAACAATTCCTATGGCTTTATATCATATTTTGAAGAAATTAAAAGATACAGGGATTAACCACTAGGAATTAGTGTTGCCCTTGCCACACATTAAGTAGTTGACAGGGGAACTTTCAAAGACATGGAGCTTCTTGTTTCTACCTCGTAGAAACTGGTAAATGGATGAAAGAAACGACCAATGAAGATAGAGGTAGGAGGATAGGGAAAGGCAGACTAGATGGTAAGAGTAAGAGAGAGTTTGACCTCCCCAATTACGTTTTTTACTTGCCAAGTTGAAGAAGTTCAGTGCAGAAGTCAATTTTTGCGCTATGGACATTGAAGAACTTAGAGCAAGGGCTATGGCTTCCATGCCCAACAAGAAGAGGAAGAGAAAGCAGCCGCTGCTGCACCCACTCTCATCTTGGAAATTTATTTCCACAAATAATTTGTTTGACAAAAATGGGACAGTGACTACAAATTTCTAGTGCACAATCAGTTCCATTATGTGTCCGTAAGAAAAATGAAGTCTAATTCCTGTGTATTCAATAAATTTATGGAAAGAACAGACAAATCAAACAGTGCACTTGGGAAATCTTGCTTTGTTTTGAAAATTATTGTTGCAAGCTATGAAATAACATTTCTATATAGTCCCAAAGTGTTTGATGGAATCCTATAAAGGTTCAATTTGGAACTGTAATAGTGCTTGTATCATGGGACCTTGCTATTCCTTCCCACTCTAGATAGACATAAAGACAATCATATTTTGTCAAAAGTATGCACACTTGGATCACACGAAAAAAGATACCAGTATTAAAATCCTGAACTTCAAAAATCTTGTAATACATTATCTTTTAAATGTTCATGATGTTTTAAAAATTGTTTACCAATTTCAGTTTCACTGGCACTAATTAGGCACTAATTATTGATATTAATTACTAAACTTGTTATAGATTTATCTACTAATGATTTTGGACAAACCCGAGGTCAATTCTTCTACTTCCCAAAATAAAAGGATAAGGGGCTAATATGACAATAGCTGGCTAGATTTGAATCGTAAATTTACAACCAATGCCAATCTTTCAGCGCAATCTTGTCAAGGAAATTGATTTGACAGTTTTACCTAGTGGGCATTGAGTTCACTGAAAATGAAACATGTCTTTGACAGTTTTACCTAGTGGGCATTGAGTTCACTGAAAATGAAACATGTCTCTTTTGATCTGCAAAGCCAATCAGTAGGAAAGGCTCCACATTAGATAGTAGATTCACCATTCCACCTTTCGGTGAAACGCAATGTCTACCTACTACTAAAAAACGAAGGATACAAGTATCTTTGTCTAGGTCAACTTACTTTCTAATGCAAACAGAACGGAAGCATGGAAAAGGGAAAGAGAATATGTTCTTCGAAACTGTGACTTTGTTATCTTAAAAGTAGATATTTATAAACAATTTTTTTGACAAAATTGGAGACTAAACACTAAGATAGATCTTTAACCTATTATAGACTACCTGAGAATAACTCGCCACATGAGTACAGCTAAAAATAGCTAATGCATCAAATAGACAAAATATTAAACCCCCTGTCTTGTCATCTTTGAAGCGGGACTAAGCTCTTTAAAATGAAAACATCCATGATCTTCAATAGAAGCCACAAAAACCAGCATTGCCTAAAGAAGAAACAGATCACCAGGGACACCAACTACTATTAGCACTAACTTTAAGTGAATGGAAGTGATTAGCTGATTTAAGGATAACTTTGAGTGAATGGAATTGATTAGCAGATTTAAGGATAGTGGGAACAAGAAAAATAGAAGGTCGAAAAGCGAAGAAATCTATGCTACTCTTATAATTAGTACCATGTTCCCTTGCAAATAATTGCTAATGAGCTCCATGGCTGTTGAATACTATAACTTACACCTAGAATAAAACCAACAGAGTGCCAAAGAATAATATCCAATGAGGAAAACCTCATCAAGCTGTGGTCTAGCAACAAGGTTGAGTGCTCACAGCAATGATGGCTCAGACTTAAAACCCAAAAGTCTTACTCCCAGTACAGTTGATCAAAGTGTTTCAAGATGAGAGTCAGATCAAGGTGGCTACACTACTTCCAAAGTGTTAAACTAAGATGTTTTCAGTGCTAATGTAGTCTTCTATGTGAATGAGACTAAGTGCAATTCTTGGGTGACTTTGACAAAATTATTGATCAAAGTGTTTCAAGATGAGAGTCAGGTCAAGGTGGCTACACTACTTCCAAAGTGTTAAACTAAGATGTTTTCAGTGCTAATGCAGTCTTCATTCTGTGAATGAGACTAAGTGCAATTTTTGGGTGACTTTGACGAAATTATTAACCAAGAGGTCTAATTACAATAGATCTCTCATAAAAGTCTCCTACCCACTCCAATCAGAAAGAGGGTTAACAACTTTAGTTAACTATACAAGTAAAAATGTTCAGAATTTAATGAGTGGTGATTTATGAAAACTCAAATCAAGCAATAAGAGAACCAACTGAATGAACCATGTCTAATACCTTGTCCCCTATTCACCATAGAACACTGATAATGTTATAGGGAAATGATTTGACTACAGAGTACCAACCATGTGACCATTACTTACATCCCTCTACCATAACTACCCAACATAAATGGATAATCCTATAATCTAATAAAATGGGTAATAAAAAATTCCATTGCTTTCAACCGATCTAAGTACACAAGTCATCACATAAAGCAATTTGGCCAATAGATAAAAAAACACGTGAAGGCACCCTCCCCTATCGTAAAGGTAAAATCAACTTGTCCAGTGGGTAGAGGGTAAAGTAGGCGATGATGGACCGTAAATCTAAGCACATAGAGCTATAGACATACTCCTTCCCCCCAGCACTAGGTATGGATATCTAAGGATTAGAGTGAGGAAATGAGTCTATAAAATCCAAAGTAGTAAATCTTATAGCCCAGGCTAGGGAGTCTAAGATATTAGTACCTATAGCAGTGGTCACCATGATTATCGAAGTGGTGGCCACCACAGTCACCAAGGTCCAGAAAGCCATAGCTATGGTTTGTGTGCCTACTAAATAAACTCAAAATTTCACAACCCATATAAGCTAAATACATTGCATCTCTTCCTATTCTTACAGAAGAAGCAGAGATCGAAAACATGTAGAGAAAGACAAATAATTGAAGGGGATTTGTGAGTACTGACCGTCTCCATCCTTGTCAAACAAACTGAAGCCTCCTTGAACTCAGAGATCTGTTCCTCTATTAGCTTGTCCATCATTTTCACATAATGTAAGCAGATAGAGAGAAATACCAAATTTTTAATTGTATTATCCATAAATGCTGGGTGAAATACCAATTTTTCAACCTATTATCCATAAATATGGTGAACCATCTTCATTTCTCCTCCCAATCGAAAAAAATCGGGCAAATTTGGGCAAATATCTCCTCCAAATCAGAAAAATTCGGGCGAATGTGGGCAAAAATCAATATTTTTGTGGGCTAATATTCATTTTACAGTTTTTGCCTCTTTCGAGATGAATGCGATTTACCTTGGGGAAGCTATATATAAAATAAACAATGGGTGAATTTATTAAATAAAATAAAAACATTTTAACATAAAAATTCGCCCACGTTTTTTTGGGTAACCCTTAAAATTCACCATTGGGCTAAAATTCGCCCTTAAAATTATCTCTGACTTGGATCTAGACTCTTCTAATTTCAGTAGAGTGTTGATTCTGGCTTGTAAGACTTCACTATTGGATCATCTAGACGCTTGGGCTAGTTGAGATGAAGGAAATAAAATATTAGGAGGAAGAATGGCTTCCTTCCCATAGACTAAGGTGTAGGGTGACACACCTAAGGAGTTCTTGGGTGTGACTCGATCAACCCAAAGTGCATTTGGAAGAGCTATGTTCCAGCTCCTTTGGTTCTCTATGACCATCTTTTTTAGGATTCTAATGAGATTTTTGTTGGTATATTCAGCTAACCCATTACATTGTGGATAATAGTTAGCAGAATAATGCAATTTAATTCCTTTTTCACTTGCAAAAGCAGTAAGTCTAATAGACAAGAAATAATATGCATTATCGAAAACTAGGGACATTAGAACCCCAAACTTGATCATAATATGGTCTTGCAAAAAATCCATGACTACATTTTCATTTACTTTCCGTAGCGGGATGGCTTCCACCCATCTGGTATTAAAGTAATCTGTTGTCGTGAGGATATATTTGTGCTATGATGAGGAATTTGGATTGATCTCTCCAATAATATCAATCCCCCATTGCTTGAATGGTTCAGAAATAATAACTGGTTTTAACGGCCCGGCTGCTTTTGCTTGTCTCCCACCACTCCTTTGGCAAGTATCACATTTCCTGACATAGGCATGAGCATCTTTGAACAACGTCGTCCAATAGTATCCATCTCTTAGAATCTAATGGGCTGTAGTATCTCCTAAGAAATGACCTCTAGTAGGGCCATCATGTAATTCTTTAACTACTTTGGCTGCATCCTCACGTTCTAAAAATTTGAGGAAAACTCCATCATAATTTTTTGTGAATAGCACTCTGTCATTTATTTGATAAGATGTGGACTTTAAGTGCAAGGCCCTTCTCTACTTGGAATTCCAGTGTTTAGGAAAAAAACCTTGTTGAATATAGTGAACTAAGTCTCGATACCAAGATTCTAGGGTTGTAAATATGGGACATACATCAACCATATTCAGCTTCATCTAATTCCCCCATTCATTCTCTCCATTATCCTGGATTTCAACCATTAATTTTCACAACCCCTGTCCTTTAACGATAGTTGTTGGCTTAAACTCCAAGTTGTACTCTTGTAAGGATGTAACCCAATTCCCTCTTCTTTCTCCTAACTCTTTTTATATGAAAAGATTCCAGACTGCCGGGTGCGGTACAATAACCTTGGTTTTGTTCTTTAGTATATGTGGCCTGAATTGTTTTACCGCTTTGAACACCGCATAGGCTTGTTTATCAATAGCGGGATAATTCAAATCAGCACCTTGTAGTCCAATGCTCATGAATGATAAGGGGTACTCGTCTCCACCTTCTTCTTTCTGCATAAGCACTACTGCTAACGAGTTTCCTGAAGAAAAAGTGTATAAGATAAAATATTTCTCTAAATTTGGACTTTTGAGAGAGGGCGCATGGGCTATTGCTGATTTAATCTTGTCGAATGCACCTTTCTCTAAGTCGGTCCATTTAAATTGCGCACTTTGCTCAACCATTTGCTGCAAAGGTTTGACTATCTGAGCAAAATCATACACAAACCTTCGCACAAAGTTTATAGTCCCCATAAAAGATTGCATTCCTTTCTTATTGTGGGGAAAAGGGATATATGCTATAGATTTGATCCTTTCTGGGTCTATTGAGATCCCTTTCTTGGAAATTATATGACCCAAAATATTTCCGTCCAATATAGCAAACACACATTTCTTTAGATTTAAAGAAATACTGTATTTTTGATAGCGTTTGAAAATTTGTTTTAAATGAAACATGTGTTCTTCTCTTTTCTTAGAATAGACTATAACGCTTTCCAAATACACTACTACACTTCAGTCAATTAGCCCGTGGAAATCTATATCCATGGCCCTCTGGAAAGTTGCTCTAGCGTTGATAAGTCCAAAGGGAATCCTTCTATACACAAAATTCCCACAATTAGTTCTGAATGTAGTCATTAATCTGTCTTCTTCTGCTACCAATACTTGGTTATAGCCTGAGAAGCCATCTAGTAGAGAAAACAACTCTGATCAAGATACCATCTGCAAAATTTGTTCCATGGGCAAGACTGGGTAGTTATCTTTATCGGACGCACGATTCAAGTATCTAAAATTCACACAAATTCTAATCTCACCAGACATTTTCCTTACTGGTACTAAGTTTGAAACCCATTCCGAATGTATGAATTTAAAGATAATTCTTGCATCAAGTAGCTTCTTCACTTAGCTTTGAATCATAGGTTCCAGCTTCGGATGCATTTTTCTTAAAGGCTGTTGATATGGCCTGACCCCTGCTTTGATTGAAAAAACATGTTGTATAATCTTGGTATCATATGTTTTCAGATATTCATATGTCCAAGCAAAGATGTCTTTGTACTACTTAAACAAGTTAATGAATTTGTGCCTTTCTCCAAGTGAGCAGCACTTTCCCAAGTTTACATATTTAGGCTCAGCTTCTGACCCCAAATTTATCAGCTCTGAAGCAAATAATTATTTGTTCATACAATAATATTCACCAGAAAACTTGGTAAATCAAATAAGCCATAATGTGTATATTGATGATAGAATAGATAAGATGATAGATTACAAAGTGATTTCCATGTATATATTAATCGTAAAGGCACTTTGGATACTATCCATGAAAGGATGCGTCATTTTAGAATTGTTTACTAATAACTATTTATTAATTATTAATTATTAATTATTAATATCAATATGTATTAATATTAATAATTAATATTGATATTTAATAGTTATTATTAATTATATAATAGTTATTTAGTGATTATTTATTATATATTTTTTTTCATTACATTGCCTCTCCCTTAGAATTGCTTTGTCCTCAAAGCACAATTATGGAAGAATTTATCCCTTGTTCTAGCTCATAACGCTTTCTCATGACATTGTGTGTTGGTAGTTGCAACATTTGACGAAATAAGACGATACTTTCTTTTACACATTGTGTGGAAATGTTGCTTCAGTTGTGAATTCATCCATCTGAGATATACCCTTAACGGAATTATTTGCAGATAGATTGACAAGAGTTGTTAATTTTGTCTTCGCTCTTTATAGGAATAATACTAGTAATTTTCCTTTTGATTTTTTCGTCTATCATAATGACTCTTAAGATTCGGATCGCGATAAGGAACTCGAATCGTCTGTGAAGTGTTTACTAGAACTTCAACTTTTGGTGCTTCTAACGATTTTTGTAATTGTTTTTCAGAACCATTTTCTCTTGATGACTGTAGCGATGTGACAATAAGATTGTTCTTTTGAACTTTGACGAGATTGGCATTGCTTCCCTTTTTTTGATGTTTGAATTTGAGCCTTTGATGACTTCTCTATTGCGTTAGTCATCGTTTCTGCTTTAATTTGATGTTGGTTGTATCGACTTCTATGATTTGGGTGGCGATAAGGTATTCGAGATGTTTGTGGAACCCATGTAGAAAATTTAATTGTTTGTGATTCTTGCGATTTACTAATTGATAATAACTCTAAGGATTTTTTTAACTTCTCATTTTTAAAATTTTTTATTTGTTCAGTCAACCCTTGATTCAAAATTTTTAAGTGAGAATTTTCTTCATTTTTTTGTAATAGTTTCTTATTGAAATCATTTTGAAGATCCACTTCCTTTTGGTGGAATTCCTCTTGGCTTTCCTCTTACAATTTTTTTTCCCTTTTTAATTTCTTAATCTGTGCAATCAAGTCTTGCTATGATTCTTCAAACGAGTAATTTCTTCATCCTTACTAGCGACAATTTTTTTAACTTATTTCTACTTATTTTGTTCTGACTTCTGATTACCCTGTGAAATCATCTCTGATATATCCTGGAATTCTTCAGATTTTGGAGGTTCTATTTCTGACTTCATTGTAATATCTTGAAATGTGATTCTCTTTTGCTTATAGGAAAATGTCAGAAACTTGTTTTTGGCATTTAAGATGAAAGTCCCCAATGTTTTTATCCAGGGTAAACCCAAAATTATGTCATTGTCAAAACTCCATAAGGAACTAACAATGAATTTTGATGTGACCATATAATCTCCAACACTCAGTTGTAAGCTGCTTATTTCAGTTAGTTTTTTGTCCAAAAAGTCTAGCTCTTCCCTTATATTTGACTTAGGAATCACTAAATGGTTAGTGAATTCAATACTAATCTAATTATTTCTTTCAGCAAGCGCAATAGAAATGGTGATATCCTTCCCTGCAAGTGTCCCTTTAATTCTAAATAATATTGCAACATTTTTTTGTAAGGTGATTGGAAAATTTTCCTTCTTTTCAACATTAAAATCCATATTCTTGAGTTTTCTTTGAAATTTAATCAATATCTCCTTCTTTTTTTCCAATAGTTTGTAAAAATGTCAGTTGATTGGGTGGTTGGGAGGAATGAGTGTTACCTTCCCCACCTAAGTTCAAATCTCACTTGCTTTTTAGTAGCAATTATTGTACACCCTTTTTATCTTTTTTTCCCTTAAGTTTTGTAAAATGTGAGTAGATTGGGTGGTTGGGAGAAATCAGTGTTACATTCCCCACCTAAGTTCAAATCTCGCTTACTCTTTACTAATAACTATTATGAACTTTTATATTCAAACTCAAACCCACTTTAAGAAACCAGGTGTGGTTTCACTTTTACCTTCTCTCTTTTTTTCCTTTTACTTTTATCTTTTCTTTTTTTTAATTTTTTTTTCTTTCCTTTTTCTTTTCTTTTTCTTTTGGACAATGTCTAATATTTTAAGGAAACCCTAAAATAAGGCTACAAGCCAAAACGCTAAACGCCCAGATCAGCCAAATGAGGCTCTGATACCACTTGAAGTAGACAAAGACTTCTAAACCCACATGATTCACATTTTAACCCACAATGATTACTCAATTGAATAATCAACCAATGGAAAATAATTCCATATTAGAAATATAAAATAATATTAAAGATTAATGATGATAAAATATTACAAGTGAGTGCCATATATATATTAATCATAAAGGCACTTTGGATACTATCCATGAAAGGATGTGTCATTTTAGAATTGTTTACTAATAACTATTTATTAATTATTAATTATTAATTATTAATATCAATATGTATTAATATTAATAATTAATATTGATATTTAATAGTTTTTATTAGTTATATAATAGTTATTTAGTGATTATTTATTATATATATTTTTGTTCATTACAAGCTCAAATTGCATAGATGAGCTATGTGTTTTAACATTTGCTGGTCTTCTAAACTTATTATTCAAATCGAACATTCCTTCCAATGTTCTAACTCCTTTAGGTATAAAGTTTATGCTTTGAAGGTTCACTTGATGTTCTTCTTCATCAATTACTGCTCCCTTGAAATTCTCATCGTTTGTCGAAAATTACAGGATCTGCCAGTCGTCATTGAACACTCTTAGATTCGTGATATTATCCAGTACAGCAGGCCTAAAATCTAATTTAATAGAACATCGATTATTAGCTGGAACAAGCCTGGTGGCTGACGTAGCTAATAAATCAACCGCTATATTTTTCAGCCTAGGAATCGAAACTATATTAAATGCATCGAACTTTACTAGCAAATCCCAGACTTCGCTTTGGTAACCTTTTATATGTGGAGATAAACAATGGATCATATTTTGGACTTGTTTGACAATAATTTCAAAATATCCATAGACTTTTAAATTCTTAACCTTGAACTCAATTTCCTTTTTTAATCCTTGTATTAATGCTTCATATTCAGTTGTATTATTTGTGCATTCAAATTCTAATCTACATGAAAGAAAATGTTTATTTTTTTCTGGATCCATCAGGATATAGCCACCTCCTGATCCTTCCTGTGTTTTTGAACCGTCAAAATACAGATCCCAAAACTTATCTGATAAATCTAATGACCTATTTCTACTTCTTATATCTAAAACTAGACTAACTATGTTACAGTCAACTCTATCAGCACGTGAAAAACAAAGGAGATTGAGCTATGTATCTGATCCATTAACGACTTCTTCAGCTTGGTAATTTCCCAGTTCTAGCTCAATGAAATAATTTCCCAACACAGGGTGTGATAAATTTACCGGCTCATTCTTCCATTCTAATTGAGTCACATTGTGTCTCATATGCAGCTCTCTCATTACTTTAATCTGATTTTGGCATCCTTGATAGCGTAACCATAAATGAGACCAATCAGTTGCAAAATATCCATCTAGTTTCACAGACCAGTCTCGGCTCAATATTAATCCATAATCTTCTGGTATGTCAACCACCATGATGTCTATGAACTGACACACTCTCTCATCTGCAGATAAACTTATCAGCACATCTTCCATTTCTCGTACCACTTTCACCGTCATTTTGTCTAACTGTATTATATTGCCATCAGATGGCTTGGGTTGGCCATTTATCCTTTTACACACTGACAAATGAATAACATTAGCAGATGCTCCTGAATCAACCAAATAGTTGTGCACATTATGATTGAAAATTTCAAATGTGAACAGAAAAGGTAAAGTTCTGGATTTGGACTTCCCACCAATACTAGCTTCGCTGATTTCTTCTTCTGACTGAATGTTCTCTTGGCATTTACTAGCTGGTGTGTTTAATGCTTCCAACAGTTTCTTCTTTTGCTAGGGAAAACTACACATCTCAAACAAAGTAATATTAGCTTTGGTCTTCTTGATGTCTTCTATTATATCGTACCCCATCTCACAGTTTGTTGAGTTTTTCTTCACACCTTCTACTTTTCTTTCAACATCCTTTACTGACTTACTAATAGCTATACTATTCTGCCTCGTTATGACCAAATCAGGTATGAGTTGGGTCTGAGTGTTATTCCTGACCTTCTTCAATTTTTCCTGAATTCTTTTAATCTTGGGCAGCAGTGTGTTATCTTCAATTATTGGACCCTTTCTCCTGGTTGTGACATTAACATCCAACAGTTGTATCTCTTCATTAGTTTCTTCTTCTTCCAAACCAATCATAGGTGCACAATCCCAGAATACCATAGTAGTTTCTTCCGGTGCTTCCTCTGATTTCTGCATTTTTTCTTCCTCATCCACAGGTTCAGTTAACTTATAATCAAGTAACAGATTCATAACTAAAGTCATAGAATTAATCCACTATGGGCAATTTTTTTAAAATGAGGCTGCTAATGGAAAGTGCAGAAGTTATCCATTCCAACTTCAGTGAGATTCATGAAAGAAGGACTATTTGTAGGAGGTTGTTAGGGACCACTTTCATCTTTTCTCTTATAATAGGGCTTGAATTTCTTCTTGGCTTCCCTTTCCTTTTCCATATCAACAATCTTATTTGATAACTTTTGGACCATCTTGACTACTCCCATCAATTCATGTGATCTTTCTTCCTTGGGTTTGGTTAATAACAAAGGCTTCTTATTATTGAAGGTCTTTGCTTCTTTCTCCCCCAGATACTTGTTTACGCTTTCTAGATCAACTTCTATCTTCTCATCCTCTTCATATGTTGCATACAATGTGGCTTTAACTGATCTTTTAGCAAACATGGCCATTTCAAGGCCAAGAGCTGATGTGTAATATTCTATTAAAGTCTCTTCGGTGGGTTTTATGGCTGCGCTGGAATTTTTTAAGCGAGCAGTAAACCTATGGGTAAAGTCCTGCACCTTTTCTTTATTTTCCTTCTTCGGAGCTAACATCTCTTTCATGAAAGTGGCAGTGGTCCTTTGGCTACAAAAATTGCTTTTAAACATTCTTTCGAAAGTTTCCCAATTAGTGTTTAAATTGGCTTGTAAGCCAAAATACCAAGACAATGGTTTTCCTTTGAGAGTATGAGGGAATAGCCTACAAACCACATCCTCATGTTCAACTGCCAGTGCTTCCAAAACCAGGAAAAAACTCGGTAGATTATTGTCCACATATGTTCCTTCCCCGGGGTCAAATCTAGGCAACGCCTTTTCATACTTCTACGGAAAAGCATGCACTGGAGGAGCCAACTTTAATGGTGTTCTATCCCTCCAAGCTGGTGCAGGTAGATTGAACTGATTTGCATTAGGGTTCGGAGGTACATTTTTGGACATGATTGGTTTAAGAGACTGAGGTGGAGATTGGAAAGGAGTTCAAATAGGTGAATCGGGTCCCAACTAGTCGAGGGGTTGTTCAATTTGTTGCAAGGTTAAATCTACCAATTATTCAAAATCTCCGACTAGCAGAGAATCCTCTAGGTAAGGGACTTCCTTATTGTGAACTTGTCTTCTAGGTAGGGTAGGAATATTTGGCAATCCTCCTAGATTCTTTGCATATGATCTAGTGATTCTTTTGAAATGATCTACTACTTCATTAGAAATAGGATAGAGATACTCTGTATCGTCTGACTCAGGTTTAACTTTTCCTTTAGGGCTTGGTCTCTTGGGAAAATTAGTTTAAAAAATGTCACTAGTAGAATGTTCTCAAGGAAATGGATTTCCTTGGCCAGCCATGCACTGGCGGCCCTCCTTCTAGCACTAAAATCGTTGAGTCCTAGAAAATCCTAGGTACCGATAGTAGGGATTCTCCCCAATAACCTCTCCCAATTAGTTCACTTATTGTTTGGTATGGGGAATCTGTCCGGTTAATAGTCTGGTTACCATAGAGTTAAGTAACGGTTTAAATCTGCTTTACTGGTTGCGGCCTATGATCCACTGTTTATGTGTATTTTATTTTATGTTTTATAATGATATGCAAGTGCCTAAATTTAAATGCAGCTTTATCATGAAGCAAAGAGTTCATAATGTGATGTGTAGGTTCTTACCTCCCGTCTTATCTCCTTTGTTCCTGAATCACAAAAATAAAATAACAGCTAAACTAAACCTATCTAATACTAACTAACATATCCCTAGGGAGAAAGATGATAATTCGTATGAGTAATGTACTATATTCCATGCATATAGAATCTTACATATAGCTGATATAATTCATTATACACAGAAAATAGCAGAAAGATCAACATAGAGATAGCTCATTGTTTATTTAAACATTCATCACTCATTTGCTGCACAAGATTCAAAACAAGGAAATGAAATCATTCACTACTAAGAAATAGTTCAGATTTAGAATGATCTCACTAATTGCATAGCCAGCCAACACATAAATAGTTCTATCTACCCTTCCACACAACATGCACTTTAAACTCAACAACTCCTTCTCCAGCAAAAAATTCTATCTCCTTTATTATAATTAGAAATAGTTCCTCTTACAATAAGTGCTTCACATAATCAAGCTAGAAAAGTCCTTCTCTCTTCGATCTCAACAATATTTATACATCTCAAAAAGACTCTTGACCTTCCTGCCCCTTGGGCTCCCTTTACATTCAGTTACACAAAATTTGTCTTTTAGTGTATCCACTAATTAAAGATAAACACAAATTTTATTACAAATATATTTCCATGTGCACAAAAGACAAAAACACTTTTAAATAGGCCCATTCAAATCAGTAATGAATTGCTTCCATGCCTTAGCATCGGATGCAATTATTTAAAACTCGGTTGGCTCCAAAAACCTGACTGTCACTTCATGTTTTGAAGACTGAGCCTTTATATCAGTCGTCCTGGCTAGGAGTAGTCGAAACTGATCCTCTAGAAGGCTGTTACTAACTGCAGCCTGAGCAATCACATTCTTAAGCACCATTTCATCTAATTTCTTTATTTTGAATTTTTAATGGTTATATCAGATCTTAAAACATTTAGCATCATAACAGCATAACCATAATCCAAAAGATCATTGAAAGATAGACAAGCACAACCATACAAAAAGAACACAAAGATTTATCCTGGGAAAACCCTAAAGGGAAAAACCTAGCAAAAGCTTCATCAATATAGATGCCCCAAAAAGATAAAAGGTAAAACCAAAAGGCTAATCAAAGACTGATCCTCCTCCTTCTCCAGCTACTTCTCTCTCCTCCACTAATGCGCTACACAAGTGAGTGTGCGTGTTCCAAATGAGGAGTGCCACACCTCTATTTATATTCATCCATTCACTTCATAATTAAATACAGCATGTAGGCTTGAGTTAATCATGTAGGATCGAGTTACACATGTAGGCTCAAGTAACCACACTGGGGTGCTAATGACCCACCTTTACAATTAGAGGGGACTACCTCATGACTCTTATTAGTTCTTCCGATTAGAAGCATCGGGGTACAAAGTAATACAAGTGGTTCTCCCGGTAGGATCGTCGGGGACCACAAAAGATACATATAGAATGTTCTTCGAAGTTACAATATTTCAACACTCCCCCTTAACGAGAAGGTTATTCTACAACAACATCAACAACAACGATAGTAGGAGAGAGAGAGAGGACATCATCAACATCATCAGGGTAACACATCTATAAATCATTGGAAGCTTTTCAACATCATATAGTCTTCATCTTCAATCTTCAACGACAACAACTCTTTGACCTTTGGATCAGCATCAACATCTTCAGCACTTTGACCTTTCGATTAGGAACAACATCTTCAGCACTTTCTCCTTTGGATCAGCAACATCTTCAACACTTTGACCTTTCAATCAGCAGCAACATCATCATCATCATACTTTGATCTTTCGATCAGAAACATCATCATCATCATACTTTGATCTTTCGATCAGAAACATCATCATCATCACACTCTGATATTTCGATCAGAAACATCATCATCATCTCACTCTGATCTTTTGATCAGAAACATCATCATCAAAACATCATCATTATCACACTCTGATATTTCAATCAAAAACATCATCATCAAAACATCATCATCATCAACAACAACCAACATGATCCTTCCTTTTGGAATTACGGGATCATGGATAACACATCTGTGGTACTTAGATGATCCTTCCTTTCGGAATTATGGGATCAAGTCTTTGCGGATCTACCAACATCCTGGACGATCCTTCCTTTTGGAATTACGAGATCAAGTCCACTTACATCAACATTTAAGACGATCCTTCCTTTTAGAATTACGGGATCAAGACGATCCTTCCTTTCGGAATTACGGGATCAAGTCCTCTTACATCAACATTTAAGACGATCCTTCCTTTTGGAGTTATGGGATCAAGACTATCCTTCCTTTCAGAATTACAGGATCAATTCCTCTTACATCAACATTTAAGACGATCCTTCCTTTTGAAATTATGGGATCAAGATGATCCTTCCTTTCGGAATTATGGGATCAAGTCCTCTTACATCAACATTTAAGATGATCCTTCCTTTTGGAATTACGGGATCGAGACGATCCTTCCTTTCGAAATTACGATAACAAGTCGATCCTTCCTTTTGGAATTACAGGATCAAGTCTGAGGATGTTTAATCCTACCATTCTCTTGAGTACCGAAGTCACAAAATCCGTTCTGAACTGAAGTTCAAGGATGATACAATCCTACCACCTTCTCAATGACCGAAGTTCATCGGATCCGTTCTGAACTGAAGTTCAAGGATGATACAATCCTGCCACATTCTCAATGGCCGAGGTCACTGGATCACTTCTGGACATATGTCCCGGGATGATACAATCCCTCTTCATTCTCGAGGAACAAGGTCCCCGAATCACTTTAGGGCAAGTTCCCAGGGATGATACAATCCCACTGCAACATCACTACTCCCCCTTTCGAGGAAGGTCTTTCCAAACCACACCAAGCTTGTCTCGAAAGTGTTTGAACTTTACTCAGGATAGAGGCTTTTTCAACACATCAGCAACTTGTTCATCAGTACTCACATATTGGAGCTTTATGGCTCCTTTCTGCATCATATCTCGAATGTAGAAATATCGGATTTCTATGTGTTACAATGGAACACAACGTTCTCTATCATCACAAATCTAGTTATCACACACGGGGGCTTCACTTGTTTACCAATATCCTATCACGTTAGTTCATATTGTGGGTTTTAAAATTATAAAAAATAAAACCAATATATTGCAGGTATTGGGGGGATGAGGGGTTTAAGGTGGGGGTGGGTAGGGTGGTTTATAAGGATTGAGGTATAAAAAGGGGTGGGGAGGAGGTTTTAAGTATTGGGAGGGGATTTCAACAAAAGGAGTTTTGGTCAATATCTCTCGAAATTAAGGGTGTTCTTTAATATCCCACGATCGCATGTGTTATGTGAGAGGTTCACTAAGAGAAGTCCCTGTGTTATCACATAGAATCATTGTAGTATCCATCTTTAGGTCAAAGATACCTGATATCAGCTTCCGAAGTCATATGGATTCACAACTTAGCAGAGCAATCTGCTATGTATTCTGCTTCAGCCGTTCTACGAGAAACACTGGACTATTTCCTGCTAAACCATGAACTCATATCAGACCCCAAACAAAAGCATCTACCTAATGTGCTTTTCCTATCTAAGATACTTCCAGCCCAATCTGCATCTGTATAGCCATACAATATGTAATCATGGTTTCCATCATAGTATATACCAAAGTCTATAGTCCCCTTTATATATCTCATCACATGCTTTGCAACTATTAGGTGAACACATCTAGGTTGAGCTACATACTGACTCAAGTTGTTCACAGCAAAACAAATGTCTGGTCTGGTATTTGTTAGATACATCAACGACCCAATAATTTGTCTGTATTGAAACACATCCACTAACTCTGATGAGTCATCAGTTAACAACTTTAGGTTGGAATCCATGGGTGTTGCCAGGGCTTTGCATTCCAACATATTGAATCTTTTCAATATATCTACTGCATACTTTCCCTGGTTGAGAAAGCTTCCTTCTGAACTTTGCCATACTTCTAGACCTAGGAAATAATGCATTAACCCAAGTTCTTTCATCTCAAATTCTTCTGCTAGTTTCTTCTTGCTTTCCATAATATGTTTCTCATTCACATATAGTAGTTGGATGACAGATTCATTTTCTACAACCTTGAGGTAAATGTTAGGATCGATTACTCTGGGAAAAACCCATTCTCGTCAGGAAACTATCTATTCTTCCATACTAACCTTTGGGAGCTTGCTTCAGGCCATAGAGGGCCTTCTTCAACTTGCATACGTGAGTTCATATGTCTTCAACTTCAAATCCTTGTGACTATTCGATGTAAAACTATTCCTCAATCATACCATTAGGAAAGGCTTGTCTTTACTTCATCATGGAAGAAACTACCATGATAGTTCTGAAGGAAGTGTACCTTGCTTCCTGGAGTAAGTGTCTCTTCAGAATTAATTCCCTCTTTCTTATAGAAACCTCTAGCCACAAGTCTTTCCTTACTTCTATCAGCAACATATTTTATCTTGCAAATCCATTTGGAAGATACCACATTCTTTCTTTCTGGTTTGAGTACTATATCCCAAACTTCATTCTTGTATTCTTTCATCATAACATCTTCCATGAGTTCGTCTTGACAGGTCATCAACATATCCTAGTCTTCTGCATTCAACCTTGAAGGTTGGAACCCACTTTACGCTTGGTAAAGTCTTGATCCATCACGAAGTTGTCCATCATGTTGTACCATGTCGAACTTAGATATCTTTCGTAGTTCCTCCCCCTAAAGTGGAGTATCATCTTCCCTCTTCATTCTATACAGGTGGTTCTATGCTTGATATATACTGGTCAATAGAGTATGTTATGTCATATTCTATTATTTCTAAGGAAAATCACGAACCTTGCTTTGTACACTTGTTCTTGTAGATTCATATGGAAGATACTGCGTACTTCACTTTATGTCTTGAAACCATATCGTATACATCATTCCCCATGATCAACTGTTACTCTTTGATCATAGCTTCTTTCATAGCTGGAAAGGTTAGCATAAATGATGTCACCCAACTATGTTACACAACTAGAGTGTGTCTGAGGCCTCTTAATTTGGTTTGGAAGTCTCTCCATTCTTTTCTTCATCTTGAGTTATATCTCGTATCCATGGTGGTCTTCATCCTTCAAGATGGATCTACCGCTCTTTGAAGATATTTCTTTCATCATGGTGTTTATTGGCGTGAATCTTGAATTGTCATCACTTGTTCTTCAGAACAAGTCTCATCCTTATTTTCTTGTAGGAGGTTTTACAGGACCTTTCCTACAATTCAAATGCACCAGTTGCATGGTTAGAACTATTTCATAAAACATATGCATCATGACAAATTCTTATGGAACATGCAACTGTTTAGCCAATACAACATTCATCCATATCTCATAGAAACTTTCTAGATGCCTTCCATCTCTACCATCACATCATTGATATTTTTCACTAATACAATATTTCAGCAAAGAGGTTTCATTCTATATAAGTAGCAATGGAGGGTTGTATAGTACCATGAGCTACTTACCCATCACATGCATATTAGTAGTATACTATCATTAATGCAAACAATCTATCATGCATAACACAACAACTGAATATAATCAATATCATGAAATGACAATTGAATACTTATCTTTTATTCGTTTTGTGGCAGACTCCTTCTTGATCCTTCTACTTCATCATATTCTTCATTCATGACATCATCATTTCTTATCCAAATGCTAAGATGGATAAGGGGTTCCTCAAGAATTGAGTTCTTCATATTACTCATTACTTGAGGGATATTCTTTGAATCATGGGCGCTTGATCTTCAGTTGCTCCCATCTTCTTCTTCTATTCTTATGAGTCAAGCTTCTTCTTCTTCAAATAGCTTGGTCAAGGAATCAAACATCTCTTTTGATGTCTTTAGGGAAGACACTTGTGGTACAAGTTGATCCGTTACTGAATCAGCAATGATCTTCTTGGCCTTGACCAAGTTCTTTTGGTGTAAGGCTTTGAGCCTCATCTCCCTCTGGAACTAGAACCTCTCTACTCATGTAGGTGTCCAATTCATTTTATTTAGAGAGATAAAATACCTCCATGCTTGGAAGTTTTCAACTTCACCAAGCTTATCATCAAGCTGATGAGAACCTCAAATGGAAATAGCAAAAGATTAGATCTTACCAATTTGAGTTGTTTGTCAGAGAAACCCTAATTTTAAAAACTTGGAATATTTCATATCTGATTGGATGGAAGTATAGATATCTTCAAGGTGAGCTGTCCAATGTACTCCTTTTCTGAAAACAATGGAGGGCAGCTCCCGGAATAGGAAGTCCTAGTTTACCAACTTCTTTTGCAGAAATGCTTGCTACTATTTCTGTGATATATATGAAATTACTACTCCTATATATCTAAAAATTTTCACTGAGGTAGAATCAAATGTCTCTATTCCAACACCACAGGTTTCATCAGAATTGGTTTCACCAATTGGGACTTATGATCATTTTTCCAAGGTGACCTGTTACAAGACTGTTCAGAACAGCGAAGTTGTATGGACTTCTACGTGTCACTGTTTCATCTTCTGAGTCTAAAACTTGTCCCACAGAAATTAAAGTCCATTCCCTTTTTGGAAAATCTCCATAAATTTAATTTCTACCTTTGTATCCCAAGATATAGAAATTCTCCCTAGGTGTCTTGTTTAGGGATGAATCCTGGAAGAGGCTGGAATCCTAACTTGGAGGGATCATATCTCCAAGAATATGGTGAATCTGAGTCTGATTTTTGGATACACTGTACATCAATATTTTATATTCGAACTGTGAAATTTTCAGCTCTTGATCCTTTTCCAATCCAGATATATAGCTATTGTACCAAAATGCATCAGTTTTAGTATTTAGGGTTTTTCCAGCTCAGGGTCAAACTAGGGTTTGACTTTCCTGGAGTTTCACCCAACCAAAAATCTTGATCTAGGTCTCTAAAATTTGATTTTGATGAGGAGAGAAATTCTATGCTAAGCCCACTCAAAAATTCCTCTTCTGTAGAGAGCCCCAATTTCCCGCACCGAAAACTGAAAATGCTCGAAATCAAATTCCGCTTCGACAAAAAGATGCGCCCTTCAATGGAGAGTCATCCTAGCATATTTTTGCTGATGGATTGTGGGGAGAGACCCAAAAAGTAAGAATCCCTAGCTTTCGTAGCTACACAATGTATTCTTTCAGGGTGGCTCTGATACCATGTTGAATTTTTAATGGTTATATCAGATCTTAAAACATTTAGCATCATAACATTATAACCATAAGCCAAAAGATCACTGAAAGATAGACAAGCACAACCATACAAAAAGAACACAAAGATTTATCCTGGGAAAACCCTAAAGGGAAAAACCCAGCAAAATATTCCTCAATATAGATGCCCCAAAAAGATAAAAGGTAAAACCAAAATGCTGATCAAAGACTGATCCTTCTCCTTCTCTAGCTACTTCTCTCTCCTCCACTAATGCACTACACAAGTGAGTGTGTGTGTTCCAAATGAGGACCACCACACCTCTATTTATATTCATCCGTTCACTTCAATAATTAAATCTGACATGTAGGCTCGAGTTAATCATGTAGGCTCGAGTTACACATATAGGCTCAAGTAACCACACTGGGGTGCTAATGACCCACCTTTACAATTAGAGGGAACTACCTCATGACTCTTATTAGTTCTTCCGATTAGAAGCATCGGGGTACAAATTAATACAAGTGGTTCTCATGGTAGGATCATTGGGGACCACAAAATATACATATAGAATATTCTTTGAAGTTACAATATTTCAACACTTTATCGACTGTATGTTGAGCTTGTCTTCCTGAAATCTAGTATGTAAATGCTGCAAATATTCTTCATGTGCAGGAGGTTCATCTAACCTTTTCTTGGATGATGTTTGGCACCTTTTGTAAGTGGCAAGCACTTTCTTAGAAAACTCCCTGCATTTATCCACTGTCTTCTGGACTGCCTCAATCAACTTTTCAGCAGCTCTATTGCTGAAACCTATTAGCTCATACTCTAGTTGCAATCTTTCTGAATATTTGATTGGTGTGTTTTTCGGTTTCTCCTAAGTTGTTTCCAACCATGATAATCTTCCTTGAATAAATTCTATAATGTATTAAGTTGTGTCTTTGAATTTTGTAGCTGTGTTTGTAATTTCCTATAGTCTATCTTCTATTTGTCTGACTTTGAAAACTTCTTCTACGATCTGCACCTACATTTGATAAATCTTATTTCTGAGAAAAAATGCTTGTTTTGTCAGAGGTGCAATATCTTCCTTCTATTCATTTTCTGTCTTTAACAACACCTCCAGAGAATTCTTCTGAGCTTCTAATCCTGCCGCTTGGTCTTTGTATTGCTTTTCTCTCTAATCAGCTACAGAATTTTGTGCTTCCAACTCTGCAATTTTCTTTTCCAACTCCCCTTTTTCTTTAATCAAGTTCATGTTGGATTTCTTCAAAGTGTTCTATTCTTCTCCTAGAATTTGGCAATCTTGCTACATATTTTCATACTCTGAGAGAGTATCTTCATACTTTCTCTTGGATTCTCTGCAAACTCTTTCCTCTTTCCTCAAAACCGCTTTCATCTAGTTCATTTTTCCCTTGAACTGCTCAAGGGTCTCTGTGATTTTATCAATATTTTGAGCATTTGGATATGTAGATGCAGTGCCCATGGAAGCCATCTGCTTCAGATTATCTTCAACATTTTTTACAACTATTCTCTCTGTGATTGTGGTGACCGGGAATCAGTCTCCCATTTTCAGATTCTTTTTTGTTCTCTAAACGATTGACTTCATTTTGGGATTGAACTGTACGTCCTCTAAACATGCCACATCATACTCTTTGGATGGGGTAAATGGTACTAACACTAGTATAAAATGAGAAATTAATGACTAAAAAAATGACTAAAATCAGGCTATAAAAGACTATTTTTGAGTTGGTGACTAATAGTAGCAAATTACCACTATCTTATAGCTAGTCATATTTCACTAGTCATTAATAGCTTGAATTAGTAGTCATTGATTTAGTCATTGATAGACAATGATTTAGTCATTGATAGTCAATGATTTAGTCATTGATAGTTAATGATTTAGTCATAGATTTAGTCATTGATTTAGTCATTGATTTAGTCACTGAGTTAATCATTGATTTAGTCGCTGATTTAGTCACTGCTTGCAACCATTAATGACCAAATATATGAATAAATAAACTACTATATTTTAACATATTAATGACTAAGCTAAATACGACTAAGATACGAGAAATTAGCTACTAATAGTTGTATATATGTGAATTTAGTTTTTTTTGTAGTCACAAATTTATGATAGGGCACAGAGGGATCGAACCACCAACCTCCTGCTTATAATTAGGCATGCGCTCTACCATTGAGCTAACACCCTTTAAGAGGTTGTTATTGCTTGACAATGATGATATTCAAACAAATTTATGATAGATATCAATCTACAAACTACATAATTATTACTATTACAACTTACCAGTAACTAGTATTTGTGAAAGTAGTCATTTACGCAGTGGAGAATTGTAAATAAGAAGGAGCTGCGTTGGATGATTTCACAAATCTTGACGTTTCGATCCCTACTATGGGAAGGGTAAGGAAGCTGCTGTGTCCCCATTACACCAATCACAGCAGGCACGCCTCGCTCCAAAGAAAACTGCACTTGGGCTTCATGTGAATCCCTTGGTGCAAATGACATGGTCAAAACATTTCTCTTCAAAAGTTAAGCACCCCATCTTGCCACCTAAGCATGCCATAAGGATTTCAGATAAGGGCATATGATCCTCAAACTCCATAAATCATCGCAAAAACAAAATACAAAACTTATCACCAAACTTTGCCACCCGTGCATATATATAGTTGTCATTAATAATCTTAACCAGCTCAGGGAGGTATTTCACAATTAATATTCACCAATATCCTTTGTAAACTTGCTAGAGAAGCCAAGTTTGTTCACCTGCTATCTTGTTTCTCAAAGTCCATTCGTTTTAGCTCGAAACTTGAGGTAGACTTGATTTATGTTCATAACTCACCTATTGACATAATTATGTCTACAAGATTTAATATTTGTATTTTTGTTTTTTATTGTAGGATATTTATTATTTAAAATGTCAAAAGCACAAGGAATAGGGAAGCTACCTTATAATGGGAAGTTGAAGAAAGTCCCAACCCTTGGAAAGATCCAGATCCAATGTTGCTCACGGATACAAATCATTTCATTGGATTCCAAGATGACCTTGAGTGCCCAAATACATGTATAGAATGTTCGTCAATGAAGACTTCCATAAGGACCATGATGAATTAGAGGTTTTTTGAAATATCAGAAAGCACATCCTTTACTTGATTGCCGCCAAACCAATAATATTACCATATAACGATGTTGTCAAATCGATATTCAAACACATTAATCTTGGAATGAGATCAGTCATAAGTGAAGGTAGGGTTTCCATAGCTTATTTACAACCCTATTCATTCAAAATAATGTTCAAGCTGAAGAAAATTCAAGTGCTATTGAACAAAACATTTCTGGATGAGTACAGAGCCAAGGAATTCAATCTAGTAAAAAAATTGAAAGATTGGTGGACTGAATATAAAACCTTCTTAGAAAAGAATAATTGGATGTATTCTACACAATACTTGAGATACCCATATCGGTTTATGAAAACCATGATTTTTATGTTATATGGCGAGGAGCGATCCTCTCATTTTAAAATAGAATGGAATCTATTGGCACATCGTGTAGTAGACACATGGCATGATTTCAATTGGGTGAGCATCTTGTCTGTCAATCTAATGTGCTTCACTAGGCCCATTAAAAAGGTATAAGGATACAAAAACCAAAGTTTTTACATGTTATATTACATATTAGATGCAGTTTGTTCCTATAATCCTTTTCCCAAAATGGGATGAGAGTGGAAACCTAGTCTTCTACCTATGCATGTATATTGTTGTGAATTGTGGTCCTCCAACTATAGGTTATATTTCTATAACAGAAATTAAAGCCTTGCAAAAATTAAAAGAGAAATGAAGGGTAACCATACCAGTCATGATAAATTCCAATAAGGCCTCTTTCATATATCACACCAAGTGTATTCTTTTTTGCAATGGTTGGGACAACATTCATAACCCAAACTTTGTCAAATGTAAGTGTTGTTGCAAAGCCACCAATACTTTCATTCATGTCCATAACATTGCGATATCTACTCTCCCCAATATATTTGTTCATTCTTTTGTAGCCTTTCACGTTCTTTCTCCACAACTGTGTATCATCATTATATGTCTCAGCAGTAACACCTGATAATGAACCACTAAGAACTCTAGGAGGAACAACATTCAGGTGCTTTGGGAACTTCTCCAAAATCCCTCCAAACACATCATTAGCATCACTAACTTTAGGCATTTGCGTAGTGCATATTTGCATTCTCTTATGCCTGGGGGGTCAGCATATTTTATAGACATTATCAGATAAGCATAAAATTTCAATCATCTGAGTAAAACTAGGCCATCTGAGTAAAACTAGGGCACTGTCAAAGAAAACTCTTCTTGTACTGTAATGAAATATGAAGCCAATTATGCAAACATGCTTGAAATTTTTTAAGATTTAGACAGTTAAACTTAAACCCGTCTGCAGCACAAGATCAATTCATGCATGGCCATTAAAATGTAAAAGCAGATAGGAAAATTCAAAACTCATAAAAATGATGAAATCAAAATGTATCTCTGACTTGTATTCAGGATATAAAGTTGATTAAGGATATAAAGTTGATAATCCCTTGAATCTTATAGCATTCAAAATTAAAATCACAAATTATAATAGGTCAATGCCCATTCTATCAATTGTTACAAAGCAGTTCTCTAGATTTCTACATGTCAGAAAATTATGACAAACAAATAGACCATGTACTTCAGCTTAATAGCAGTGCAAGTTTAAATTTTTCATAGTCAGCCACACTGACATTTTAGTTCAAAGGAATCCTACAACCACAATGCACTTTGTAACATATCCATTGCAAGATTGATATCCAATTTAGAATTTGGCATGATATTAGTCTTTGAAAGGAAAAAAATCCAATAGAAGAATACTTACAAGGACAGGTGTTAAATGCTCGTTTAATAAATAACAAATGTAGCCAATACCTGGAATCTAAAAGCACATTCTAGGAAGGACAAAAATAGGTTTTAACTGTCAAACCCCAGGAATGTATTGGAGCCTAGATTTAAACCTAAGAATACCTACAGCACTGAGCTTATGGTCCTGCTTAAGCACAAAAGTTCTTTTCTAGGGATAGCTAACTGGTAGCTGATGCACTCTTAGCTAATGCGTGGATAATGGGCAGTTTCTGACAGACAACTCATTTAACTAGAAGAAAAAAAACAAGTAACCAATAACTTATTCATGACACTGAAATTGTGACCTATTGGTGTTCACCAGCCACAAGTTAAGTGGCTGTGCTAGTACACTAAGCAAATCAATGCAGTGATTTGTTTTTTATTAAATACAAAATTTCAATGCTTTGCCAATGCAAAGCATAAATGAATATCATGACCCTGATTATCGTGATATCATCATTTAAACTTAATATAAAGATGCAATCCTTCACATCTACACACAGAGACAACTAACCAATCCAGATGAAGACACATTCTTGTAGAATCCCACAACTAGTGTCCCATCTCTTGTTTACCATCCTCCCTGATTGCTAGCTTCTTATGCTTGTTTACTCTCTCCTAGATTTGAATTATTTCCACTGTTTGATAAGGAGAGACCCCCTTTAATCCTATCTCCTCTTAAAAGTTACAAAAAAGAGACAGAGTGACCCTCCTTTTTCTGGTAGTGTTCAGTATTCCAACTTAATATCATGAGAACAAAGAACATCACAGGCCATCACTAGTCATCGATGGCTTTCTTCTAAAACTTTGTCAGTGAGTAAATTGTTCTTCTCCTGCTCTGGGAGGAAAGGCTTTGATAGTCATTTTGAAAGAGTACAGGATGACTCCGTTCCTGTCATATTTTAGACCCTTTGTCCCCATATGGAAACTGAACCAATTGCTCTTTAACAAGTTAGTTACTGGGAGGAACTCTTCTTAGATTCCTAGTTTCTCTCTTTCTATCTAGACACAACTTGAAACCTCAGAGTAGTGCACTAAATTCAGCAAAGTTATTTGATGTTTTTACAAGGGATAGACAATAGGTTATTATAGAATAATTGGTCCTTTAAATAGTTCTTCCTCCCAAATTCCCAGCAGTATATTTAGAAGCCCCATTGTACAAGAGAGATCATTTTTCTAGGAAGTTATCCTATGATTTTTCCTTCTTAATTGATCTGAAGATCCGCATTCCATATTTGGCAGAGAATATGAAGTCAGTGTGGTCTTAAAAAGAAAGGATTGAAAGCTAGCTCACACAGTAAATGACCATACTGGGGGAAGCTATAACTCCTAAAAATGTCATGCATGACAACTGGATTTCTCATTATACAGTGCCTTAATAGTACAAACTACATCTTGAACACCATTTATAATGCGATGTTCCTTTAGCATCTAAAATGTGCAAACAAGACACAAAAATTGCCTCCTAGTTTGCGAATGTTTCAGCTTAAATTTGAAGCAAATACAATTTCTACCATACCATGTTGGGCTCCAAGATTTGGACAAAATGAAGCAATAATTGACAATTGAAAATAATGCCTGCGTTTATTTAAGAATAAAACTTCAGAGAAAATAATAGACTTACAGTAATAGTCACACTGATACCAAGTGAAACAACTTGCTTTATAGATGGAATACATTCTACAGTTGCCGGAATCTTAATGTAGACATTGCAGCGATTGATTGTTTTGTGCAGCCACTTAGCAGCTTCAACAGTCCCTTCTGTATCAAGCACAAGTCTAGGGGAGACTTCAACAGAAACAAAACCATCTGCTCCTCCAGTTGCATTATAAATGGGTTCAAGTAATTCACATGCATCTTGGATATCTTTTATTACAAGCTCCCAGTAAGTGTCCTCAACTCCTTTTCCCTCGTTGATAAGTTGCCTGTGAAATAGCATAGTCAGTGATTTTCCAAGAGATGCACGATACAGATACATGAACTTTCAAGATGAAATTTCTTGAAATAACTCACACCAGTGACATGTTCTAGTGACATAATATCTCACCACTAATGCTAAATTCCATTTATTTAGATAGTGCTAAAATTTTTACTTACCATAATATATTTTTTAGTGCACAATGGCCTAAGTTTTGATCACAGTGCTGCAAGGGAACCTTGATAATAGAAAATAATTCAGTGGAACAAGCTATGGAATTAATAGTATTAATTTTCATTTTTTTAACATGACATTTATCATTTTATGTGTTCTCCTTCAGAGGACAACATGCGATATTTCAATGTGATGATTCTTGGAACTTCTCAGTCTCCATATGAAGATAAATTGATTTTATCTCTTTATTCAATTATGTGCAAGAGATTCCGGTCAAAATATGCTCTAGACATGGTTCTGATCAGATTTAATGTTGCTTCCTGCTTTTTAGTTGTTTAGTATGGCTCAGGGTGTGAACGGTGTTCGTATCAAAGCTCTTTTGAGGCATTGTAGAAAGTTTGGAGGTTCTCAGTTTTGATATATAATTGGTCAAAATAAACTAAAACTTCATTTGTTATTACACGAAAATAAAGTGAATATCTTTTTTTCCCCTGTAAATTCAAATTTCAGTAGTTATACACAATTTTTTTTTCAAATGGAAAAAAGTTCCTCGTGAGTCATCATATTTATAGAGAGTACTTATATTGCTAGGTCTGATATGAAGATTGCTATGTCGTGTTCTCATAGTGTTCCATATCCTTCAGCAACTAATTCAAAGATATTGACCAATACATGTGTAGAATCATCCAAATTTTTGCTCATAGTGCTCTGTTTAGTCATATGAGAACAACTCACCCTAATTAAAAAATAGAGGGTAAAAAACATGCAAAATATCAAGAGAAATTGAGAGGGGCTGCTTAGGTAAATAGCTTCACCTCTTCTAATATGTCAAAATATGGTCTTGGAAGAAGGAAGTATGGTCCCTCCATTGACTGCTCAATCTGTAAGCTACCTGCAATGACTGAAACAACCCATTTTGTTAGTTGACCTGCTTCTTTATTTAGCTCCATGTACATGTGGATATGTGATAAGAAATAGAAATATGAAATCAATGCTTGAACTGATATTACCCTTGCTTGAAGATATATGTCAATGTCATTGGTGCTGCACGAAAGCCATCCTAGTACCTCCTGAGAGTCTCCATAGACCGCCACAGCTTTGATGCCAATCACCCAAGAAATTTCAAGCAAAGTGCTAACTGCAGTGAGTTCTGCTCTATAGTTGATGGCTTTGCCAAGTCCCAGCTTAAAAGATAATCTCTCTCCTGTTGGAATAAAGGGCCGCTCTCCATCCCTGCTGAGTCCTGGCTTCCCTTGAAGTTGAGGTGCCCCATCAAAATAGCTGCGTGGTATAGTGGGGTCATACTCTAGATGAATGATGGATCGGTTAGAGCTTGATGAGATTCTGCTGGCCTTCAACCTGTAGAAAATCTTGTAGATGTTCGGGACTTTGTTCTGAAAGTGGTTCTAATTTTGAGCAATCCAAATGGACCACAGGACCCCCAATGCCAGTCCTTTGTTCTATTCCCCTGCTGAAGCAATCCAATTGGTTTATTGGAGTCAAATCAATGAGTAAAGAGGATGCGCTATGTGAGCATGTAAAACATATGAGCATAATCTCCTAGTTCGCATCTATTCAGTAATAAATAAATGATCAGAGCAAATAATGTCATACAAGAATGGAGTATCATCAAACTAGCAGCCATTTACTTGCAACGTGTAATGGAGTGAGTGATAAACGAATATTATCCAATAAACAAGTATTCACTAAATCAACAAAGATTAGTTATGTATATCATCCAAACTTATTAGACTGTCATAAACCTTAATGACAAAGCAGTACTCATCATCATATTCAAGAAATTACCACCATTCATTATGAGTAAAACATGACTTTTATGTGTGCATATGGTAATGTACCAAAGTATATATTAGTCTTGGATTAATATTCATTATGGCATCCAACATCTATTGCATGAGCAGCCAGCTAACAAAGGTTCAGACTGTATACATCCTGTAAACACAGTAGTGTGCAGAAGCAGTAGTAGGTGACAATACAAACAATTTTCCATTAGCAAGATGGCAACTGATCCAGTGACATGTTCCAGTGACATAATAGCTCACCACTAATGCTAAATGCCATTTATTTAGACAGTGCTAAAATTTTTACTTACCATAATATATTTTTTAGTGCACAATGGCCTAAGTTTTGATCACAGTGCTGCAAGGGAACCTTGATAATAGAAAATCATTCAGTGGAACAAGCTATGGAATTAATAGTATTAATTTTCATTTTTTTAACATGACATTTATCATTTTATCTGTTCTCCTTCAGAGGACAACATGCGATATTTCAATGTGATGATTCTTGGAACTTCTCAATCTCCATATGAAGATAAATTGATTTTATCTCTTTATTCAATTATGTGCAAGAGATTCCAGTAAAAATATGCTCTAGACATGGTTCTGATCAGATTTAATGTTGCTTCCTGCTTTTTAGTTGTTTAGTATGGCTCAGGGTGTGAACAGTGTTCGTATCAAAGCTCTTTTGAGGCATTATAGAAAGTTTGGAGGTTCTCAGTTTTGATATATAATTGGTCAACATAAACTAAAACTTCATTTGTTATTACACGAAAATAAAGTGAATATCTTTTTTTCCCCTGTAAATTCAAATTTCAGTAGTTATACACAAATTTTTTTTTCACATGGAAAAAAATTCCTCATGAGTCATCATATTTATAGAGAGTACTTATATTGCTAGGTCTGATACGAAGATTGCTATGTCGTGTTCTCACAGTGTTCCATATCCGTCAGCAACTAATTCAAAGATATTGACCAATACATGTGTAGAATCATCCAAATTTTTGCTCATAGTGCTCTGTTTAGTCATATGAGAACAACTCACCCTAATTAAAAAATAGAGGGTAAAAAACATGCAAAATATCAAGAGAAATTGAGAGGGGCTGCTTAGGTAAATAGCTTCACCTTTTCTAATATGTCAAAACATGGTCCTGGAAGAAGGAAGTATGGTCCCTTCATTAACTGTTCAATCTGTAAGCTACCTGCAATGACTGAAATAGCCCATTTTGTTAGTTGACTTGCTTCTTTATTTAGCTCCCTATACATGTGGATATGTGAAAAGAAATAGAAATATGAAATCAATGCTTGAATTGATCTTACCCTTGCTTGAAGATATATGTCAATGTCGTTGGTGCTGCACGAAAGCCATCCTAGTACCTCCTGAGAGTCTCCATAGACCGCCACAGCTTTGATGCCAATCACCCAAGAAATTTCAAGCAAAGTGCTAACTGCAATGAGTTCTGCTTTGTAGTTGATGGCTTTGCCATGTCCTAGCTTAAAAGATAATCTCTCTCCTATTGGAAGAAAGGGACACTCTCCAGCCCTGCTGAGTCCTGGCTTCCCTTGAAGTTGGGGTGCCCCATAAAAATAGCTGCGTGGTATAGTGGGGTCATACTCTAGATGAATGATGGATCGGTTAGAGCTTGATGAGATTCTGCTGGCCTTCAACCTGTAGAAATTCTTGTAGATGTTCGGGACTTTTTTCTGAAAGTGGTTCTAATTTTGAGCAATCCAAATGGACCACAGGACCCCCAATGCCAATCCTTTGTGCTCTTCCCCTGCTGAAGCAATCCAATTGGTTTATTGGATTCAAATCAATGATTAAAGAGGATGCGCTATGTGAGCATGTAAAACATATGAGCATAATATTCTAGTTCGCATCTATTCAGTAATAAATAAATGATTAGAGCAAATAATGTCGTACAAGAATGGAGTATCATCAAACTAGCAGCCATTTACTTGCAATGTGTAATGGAGTGAGTGATAAACAAATATTATCCAATAAACAAGTACTCACTATATCAACGAAGATTAGTTATGTATATCATCCAAACTTATTAGACTGTCATAAACCTTAATGACAAAGCAACACTCATCATCATATTCAAGAAATTACCACCATTCATTATGAGTAAAACATGACTTTTATGTGTGCATATGGTAATGTACCGAAGTATATATCAGTCTTGGATTAATATTCATTGTGGCATCCAACATCTATTGCATGAGCAGCCAGCTAACAAAGGTTCAGACTGTATACATCCTGTAAACACAGTAGTGTGCAACAACAGTAGTAGGTGGCAGTACAAACAATTTTCCATTAGCAAGATGGCAACTGATCTCAAAACCAAAGAATGAGGGTGGTTGGGATTAGAAGTAGTTATTCACTTTTGGTCACATGCACTGACAGCTAAAAAAATTTAGAACTTGATGTCCAAGGAGGGTCTATCAAAGATAATTTAGGTTCAGAAGTACTTGGAACCTAAAATTCCTAGATTGGATCCACAACTCTGTCGAGATTCACAAACATGCTTCAAATAATTGGAAATCCTTGAGCACAGGCCTTTCCAATCATTGGCACTCACCTTCTTTGGTAGATCTAGGATGGGTCACATGTGAAGGAAGGTTTGGATGCAATAATGGGATGGAACAACAATATATGTTCTTTTCTTACTCATGCTTCAAAAATTTCAAGGTAT